>JARFOD010024423.1:0-10845 GCA_031763545.1 Mopalia muscosa
TATTTGTTTCCGTCGTCATATAAGTGAAATACCCTTGAGTACGACGTTAAACACCAATCAAACAAACAAACAAACCACACAAACATTTTTCACCTTAGTAGTAGTTATTACTAATCAGATGATCGACATGCATCTACATCCAAAATAACTTAAGAAAACTTCCACTGGTAATGAACACAGTGAGGTTCGACAATTTTAGTTAGTATAATTTCCCCTATTCTCCCCTGCAACATATATATTTAACATCATGTAAATAATTTAATATTTGATGTCAATATCTCTATGACTACCCCATTTGTTATTCATGGATAATTGTTTCAATATATTATATATACATATATTTGTAACTGATGGGTTTTGATTTTGTATGCCCTCTTTTCCTTATTGTATTTCTCTCACTTGAGAGTAAATACTTTTTTTTAAACTGTTTCGTGACTCGACTCAAACATTTTTTCGGCGTAAGTCCATTCCGTTGTGGAAGATAAGGTCACTCATTTGGGTTTATATGTGGACATCATGACTGCTTGTCTAATAAAATATCATTGACTGAAAACGAGCCACGGTAAAGCACTACATAACACCAAATCGAAATTGAACGTTGCGAATGATTATATCATGGACAAATAAAAACAATACCTTCACTTGCTTTACTTTGTCTGATATGCAAACCATTAAAATAAAATACGCCAACATTACGCCATAAATACTTAACTAACTACAAACAAATTTTAATACTACCAGGTCCTTTGGACTAGATAATCCCATGCGTTTATATTCGTCTCCCTGGACCAAATTGAAACTTGTCCTTAACAACTTTGACACACTACTGGAATGACACCGAAAGTAATTAACTTCAATCTCTCTGAGCACTGATTTTGGAGAACTATCGTTATTCTGGATAATAAAGTTGTGTGGTTGTATGAGGCCGGTTAACTGGGTTGGTAGGATACATTCAATTACCTCTTTTATATAACCAATTGACACACCTTAACTCGATACAAACCTAAATTAATCTGAACTAATGGAACGAGTTCTCTCAACAGATTTTCTCAGTCGTTTGAGTGTCTATTGGTGGCATATATCAAAGTAATTGATACACTTAACAAGATCGGTTATATATAGAGTGCCATCAATTCTGACCACAAATTCGCAGACAATCCTTTCCCAGCCCAACGTACAAGAAGGCAGTTAGTTAGCTTGGATATTGTACCAAAACTTATCAGCCTCAACGAGGTCTTCGATTGTTTGTAACATCGAAGTGCGACTTTTATTGTAACGTTTCTTATTAATGTTTTACGTTTTGATGAAAACATGTATAAAAATATATTAGTAGATCAGGTAAGAAAATACTAATTCAACTCAAAAGGCTTATAAGGCTTCCTGAGCTGCTATTGGTCCTATGACTAAAACGGCAAGAGTCTTAAAACGATAGGAACGAGTATGTCCATAAAGTGTTTACCATTATTTGTTAATATTTCGACAGAAATTCTTGTGAAGACGATGTTTCTAAAATAAATTAGTAACTAGCTTAACTGCAACTTGACTAAACAGGGGAAATGACCGGTAATGAAATATATATCCCAGATAACAGACGCAATTAATAATTTATATAAGGCCGTCATAAAATATATTATTCAGTTATTTCACAGCAATAAGAACTTGACAGAAGCTTCAGAAGCGCATATTTCAATCTTAGACAAATTCACAAGCTGCACAGGGATTAAGCAAAACGAGCAATGAATATAGTTTATACACATAAATCTCATGATAGTTAGCCTAGATACAAATGAATAGTGTTTGTTGGTTCTTACTTTCAAACATTCATTTTTATCTTTTATCGCTAGTAAAAGTACATACGGTTGAACTCACTAGTTAGAGTAATAATACAAATTAAGTATTGCAATAATGTGTTTTTAAGATAACACGCGGACGACTTCCACACGTTATACCTTGTTTTGTGTTTTGTAACCCGAAATAATTAACACGCGGTGTGTTAATTGAAACACGTTTACTGACAACCAAAATAAATGAGTTTTTTGCGAATAACTCCCAAGAAGATCCGTTGATCGCAGAACAAATGGCGGTTGTGTGGTAGAAATTTAATTCCGCCCAGGGTCGATTCGTTTACAGCTCGCATTGTGAGAAACCCAATTTACGAACAACGTGATAAATTTATATGACTTAATAGAGTTACATGTACCTCATAAGACAGTCTTTCTCACAAAGCGCAAGTGCTCTCATATCTCTTATACATAGTATCTCAACGGGCAAAGAAAATGTTGAAGACATTCAACATTTTGTTTGATCGTTCAGATACTGTATTTGTAGACTAAATGGCGTGCCTAAATTAACTCTACTACTATGAATCCATGGATAAACTTATATTTATGTTATAGCACAATCTATATATTAAAGAAGAAAAAAATTCATGACTTGGAAGGACAGAGCACGGACATTCTTATGGTTGATTTTGACTATTGCATTGATTCGCCTGGGAGGTAGACCATCGGTAGGGATTGAGCTTTGTACTTTATTGTAGAGAGTAGATTACCGTTAAATTGCTATGAGCAACTGGACAGATGCACCCAATACATATACACACATTTGCAGGATTTCTTAACACGATATTGCACATCGCATATACAGTTCTTGACAAAATGAAGAATTCCATTGTTAGCTATACAAGCTGTATCGCTCTCCCAACTAACAAACACAGAACAGTGGTCTTTTTATTACGGCTAATGATAAAGGCATCCCTTATTTATTTTCGTCTTCTCGTGCGTCAAGACTCCAAATGAAGCCTGTGTTGAATCGTATGAAAGTTACAGTATTAAACGTGGTGTCTTCATTTTTAAGGTTATCCTATTTCGCTGGTGAATAAACCCACTGGTATGCCCGCTTTCTTACAACTATAAATGTTTGTTATCTTCTCGGAATTTTTTAATTAGTACGTTGATGTTAAGTTGTATTATATTTGTTAAATGGATTAGAGTTCTACAATAATTTAGGCCAATAAGCAGTCCTTAATAACTAAGCTTTATAGAAAGGAGTGCTCGCATGAGACTGATCTAAAGAATTCCAATCGGTTCAACTGTCACCGGTTATTTATGATTATTCATTTAATCAAATTGGTCCGTAGATATAACATAATATGAATTGAGAGCCAATCTCGATATTTGACTGAAATTAGTTTCCTATGTATAATAGTCCTTATATTTGCATCTTCATTTGGTAACCGTAAGTAATACCCATCCAACACCGCAAAGGAAAAGTTTTATTTGCTGCTTTTTTCGATTCGATTTAAATGTTTTAACAATTCTTAACAGCTTCCGATCAAAAACGGATCATGAAATCAATTTAACAATTAGTATTCATCGAATCCTGCGTGACCGGTTCATAAAAAAACCCCATTCAAAAACACATTTTAAATTTAATGTCCGGACAGTGATTGGTAGGGTACTTCAAAATTACGATTCTTTTGTCATCTATTGGTCCTGCAACTTAAGTACGGTTAAAAACTACAGAACAAAGACACAATCAAACAATCGTCGCTGATTCTATCAGGTGACATTTGTGATTTCCGTTTGTAATTTATGAACACCACATCTCCCTGGCTAAGGGCAGTTTGTCTGAAATGAAGCACATGCTGGGTTTTTTTCTAAGCACTGATGGAAAATTAACTTTGTAATTTATGACATCCACAGTGAAGGCCAGAAGGCTTTTACCATCGACAGTGAAGGACAGAAGGCTTTTGATTTTGTATTTCATGTTTTCCCTACACTATTATTATGATTACATGACAGCTGTTGAGCTGTTGCGTTACGCGACTAACATTGTAATGGGAGTTAAAGATTCGTCTATTATTTTGTTGGGATGAGGTCACTGATTTTGATTTATATGTTGACATCATAACCGCTTTTATTAAGCTAAGTATCATTGACCAGAGACGAGCGACGGTAAACTACTCCATTACACCAAATCGAAATTTTTATTAGAGGACCGTTTCAAATTTATGTGTCATGAACAAATAACAAACATCCTCCACGGTCTTTGTTCAGTCTGGTGTACTACCATACAAATGAAATAAGCAAACATAACACCGTAAGTCCTCAATCAAACTGCAAACCAATTTTGAACTGTGTCGGGTCCTTTGGGAAGACGATTCCACGAGTTTATATTTGTCTCTTCGGCCCAATTAAAAAATGTCTTTAATAACTTTGACACACTACAGAACTGACACAGAAAGTAATTATGTTTATTTTCTGAGTTTTGATGTTGGTGAAATCTCGTAATTCTAGAGTAATGGGAATCGTGGTTGTATTAGAATGAGTAACTAAAGGTTAGTAGGATATTAAATAATGTCTTTTATGTGGTCAATTGATGCACCTTAACCAGATCGAAATCTTAATTAAGCGGAACTAGTGGAGCGAGTTCTCCCAACAGATTTTCTGAATCCTGAAAATGTCCTTAAGAGCTGTAAATTAAAGTAATCGATACACTTTGCAAGATTGGGCTTTATATAGAGTTCCATCAAGTCTGACCACAATCCACAGAGAAGTCTTTCCAGATAATCATCCATTCGAAAAAGTCGCAGTTGCTTGGATATTGTACCAAAACTTATCAGCACCAACGATTTTTTCAATTTAACTGAAACGTCGAAGTGCGAATTTTATTGAAGTTTTCTTTCTTGATGAAAACACATATGAAACTCATTCTTCTATCAAACCAAACTACTATTGTCGATTAGCGCGACGCGTACTTGCTGTTTATATGACTATCACAAAATTAAATTAAATGTAATTTCTTCAATTTTCCCAACATGAACGAGCATTATAGACTAATGTACTGTAATTGCATTTTTGATATATTTCTACTGTGCACACACACGTGCACATATATATAGCCAGAAAGCCGCGTGCGAAACCCACTGGAGGCAATCTAAATGTTCTTTGGCTACATTGACAATATATATCTATATATCATTACATTTTATCCAAGAACAGGTGATGATTCGCCTTTTATTTTCAATCAATATCCATGTTCCTCGTTCCTCTTTAAAACGATAGCAACAAATATGTATATAAGTCTTGTTCCATTATTCTATAATATTTCCACATAAATTCCTGGTCTCTGGTCATCCAATGAAATCACCGTATGACGAATATAGTGCATATCTACACTAGCCAACAGAGACACTTGTAGCACCCGAAAGCAGGTACTGAAAGGCATATACAATAAAAGCCATGTCGGTGTGTTGCAATTATTGTTGTTTTGTTGTTGGTTCAGCGACCTGATTTGTGTAGGAATTTACGGTTTTAGATATGATTTTTTGTTACTATACATCTTCGTTCTTTTGGTTGATGTTCACGTTTTAAAACAAATTGCATTAGCTTATTTCTTCTCAAATTATGTTGCTTGAAGGACTGGTTTTGGAATGATTGCTTTATCTATTTTTTTATTTATATATCACTAGGGGTCAGGGATGTTCCAGAAACTCATAATTCAAACACACCTTCATTGAAATACACCACAGTCTACTTGTTGTGAAACAAGCATTATACATTTTTCACAAAGAAAACAAAAACGTAAAAATAAATAGGCGTATATAAAAAGACAATTAAATGTGAAATGTGAAATTGCTTAAATACTTACTGGAAGAAATATATAATTGACAAATGTAAAAATACAGAATAACGAATGTATGGAATCATTGTAGACAATAAAGTAAATATTGTTTTTGGTCGGAATTTAATGTCGTACGCAACGGTTTTTCAATTAAATGACAACGGATTGTCCACTTCACATTGTTCTTTGTTCTATAGCGGTAGAAAACCAGGAGGAAATCTCGTAAAAAAAATGAAACGTAATGATATACGCTAGAGAGATAGGATGCTGCATGGGAACACTGATGTAAATTCAAGCAATTATTTGTAGACAAGACAAAACTAAACGAAAAAATTAGTTTGGCGTAGGAAAGAGCCTCAATTGTACCTCAATCCAGTAGATCTTTTTTTTTTTTTAGATTTTTAAAACATTAATCACCCAATTACATGAACTAATGGACAAGCCATTACTCTATTTTAGCAATCATTTCATATTAGTTCTTATTACCAAATAAGCACATTTGAGTATGTACACTTATATTTACGCTAAAGTATATATATCTATAAAGTTATATTTTTTGTTGAGAAAGAAATGAATCTTTTGAATAAACGATACCTATATATGTAACGTTAACCAGTTGCCATGGTTACAAACAACTGCCTGGTGTGTGCTGTAAACTTATGTGTCTATAGCGTTAGCAATGGGTTACCGAGCCTAATTGGAACTTGCCTAGACAGAAGTAATGACCCAAAAGGAAATGTATGTACCCGATTTCAGATCTCCTGCATTACAGGAAATCTCGTAAATCAGCTATAATGTCTGAATAACTTATTGGGCTTGTTAAATGGGACAGTCGACTCTATTGGGTGCCATGTCCTTTATAAAGACGATTGATGGTACAGCTCTCAGAAATCATCTTATAAAATGTGTGCATCATATAATATATATAGTTTTAGAGTATTCGTCTCAACAATTTAATATGAATGACGTATTCAAGAACTAGATAAATTTGCTTCCTCTTACCTGCCCCGAAAGACGCTTACCTAGTTCCATGGTAAATACCACAAAGTCATTGATTCACACAATTTGGATTGTCTGAGAGGCGGGCCATCTATTATGATTTATCTGTTGTCTCCAGAACTACTTTACTGGCAAGTCCATCAATCTTCCTTCGGACATGACAGACTTTGACATTTGTGCAAATCAGGAACAATACAGCAAGTACTGATGGTCATTTTACAATAAAACATATGCTAGATTCAGAAAAAAACATTAATTTCTTTGAAAAAACGAACAAATAAAACTGTGCATTGAAGTATGTTCCAAAATCACCATTGGTATTGTTTCGTCCCTTAACTCACACGTTGCGACATTGTATTAATAGATTATGAGATCGTGTAGAAGCTAGTAAAGACGACTTTGGTAGACAGACAAATTGATTTGGAGAGAATGTCTCTTTTTTTAGCCGGTAATTGTTGAAGGAAAGGTCTAAACTTTGTATAGTAGTGTCATTACGGGGACATCAGTGTGTCTTTTCTAGACCGATATAAAGACGGCCAATTACACAGATAATCAGCCCTCACAAGAGTTGTATCTTGATCCAGATAACTAATACACTTCCACTGATCTTCAGTATTCGATACAGATTATAACAGTGACACACACACTGTCGACAATATATCATTTTCAGTATCAAATGTCATCCCGCAGTGAAAACAAATATTTAGGCTTAACTTATTTTGTGACGGCATTCGCCAGTTTTTGTACAAAAGGATATATCATTTGTCAGGTCGGAGTCTGTACAACTGGTACATTACGAAATTTAAATCTTCAATTATGCAATAATTTCCAGCTTGTGTTAGTGCAAGAACTAATCAAAATTATACTATTAAGTTTTAACCTTTGAACAAACTGTAGAAAATGTCCACGCCACTTGTCGACACGTCTGATTTAAGATAACATAAAGCAAATGATCTGTTACTGCATGAATACCTTACTTTTATAATTTGATTTTCCTTTAAAGTTACGTATAAAAATCGTGAACAACTACACAATCAAACATTCGTCGTTTGTTCCATCAGCCACCTTTTGTGATTTTCATTTGTCACAATAACAACATTTTTCCTTCTTTAAATAAAATCATTATTATTGTATTCCTCTTCTATGATTGTATTCTAAAATATAATCAATTCTACTTCCTACGTCGAGGCATTGATTCTAAGATACACCCGGTCCTTCTTGTTTTGCACTTCTTTTATTTGCTGGGCTGTGGCTGATAGATCGCCCCAAATATTGGAGGAAATTAATGCGCGATGGTCTGGCACTGCATACGAGAGTTGTTTTAGTCTCGTCCACTATAGAAACTCTCGCAAGATTGCTATGATTGCACAGTCCTAGTTTTGGGGCTGTTACGTGATTCAAATATTTTGCATTCAGATGTGGTAGATAAGGTCAACCATTTCGATGAATATCTGGATACCATAACGGCTTTCGTTAAATGAGGTATCGTTGATTGGTGACCAGCCAGGGTACACAACTGATAACTGCTGTTAACGATGGACGAAATGGAAAGGTTGACAATAATTACATGTACGTAACGAATTGGTGTGTCGTGGACACATTTGAAAAAAAAAAAAACCCCAGTCCGTCATTGTTTTTGCTCCTCTAGCTTTTACCTCTAGATATTTGTTAGAAATAAGAAAAGAAAATAGTCTACTATGAATAATATTTGTATGTGTATGGTCGCTGTTCTGAAGCGGTTGATATATGCACAGGTAAAATAACGTGTGTATATATGAACCGTCCGCTTTTAACATTGCAAAAGAAATAGCATATTGTACTTCTTTTGCTACGAACTTCTACTCATTGTGGCTCGATAGCATAAGTTATATACGACGTGACGAAAACGATTATTATATCATTTTAAATGTCGATTCAATAAAAAGCATGGAAGACTTTGGAATTGTCTTTTTCTATTGCCCTTTAAAACACTTTGATGAATTATTCAAAGCCGTTGTGGAATCAAACACTGCTTTTCCACATCTTTGCCCTATCTTTATGCCCTCTGCTATTTAACATGTATGTCTTTTTCCTTGAAAAGTTAAGAAGATGTTGTTTTTTTTTTTTACTCTTTCATCCTTTCATTTGGTACGTTTCACACTTCATACGAATCAAATATCCTAGATAACGCCATAAAACCTTATTGGACCCAATTGAAACACGTCTTTGGCAACTTTGACACTCCCAGTAAGTAATTATGTCCATTTTACGAGACCTCCGATTTTGGTGAAATCTCGTAATTATTGAATTATGAGTGTTGTGGCTGTATTAGGCTGATTAACTGGGTAAGTAGGATATTTAACTCACGTCCTGTATGTCTGTTGATACACTTTATATCATTGATGTACATACTGACCACTTTTCACAGAAAATTCTTCCGCGAAGGTGAGTCCTAAAATTTAACTTGAAAATTAGATAGTATACTTTCGACAAATGATCACCAATAACTTTAGTGTCTTCGTCTCAACATTTGAACATAAGTCAATTTGGTTGATCTCAAGTGTTCCAAAAGAAGCCATTACCAGGCGGTGATTGATTCTCACACGTTCAGGTGTCTGAGAGGTGACCCATCAATTTAGGTTTATCTGTTATCCCCTGAACTACTTTATCACCAAGTAGTCCGTCTTCACTTGGACATGTGTTAGTACACACCTCTAAACTCAGATGTGGCAATACTGGTGTAATAGGATTTTAGACCATATAGAAGCTAGTAAAGACGACTTTCGTACAGTGAAAAATTGATTTGGAGAGAAGTCAAATTTTTCAGGCGGCATTTTAGAGGAAAAACTTTGAACTTCTCTACAATGAGCTTTGTCTGGAAGTTTTGTTTGCTTCTAATGGGTTTGTGAGATGTGCTCTGTATAGTAGTTCAATGACGGTGCCATTGATGTGGCTTTTCCAATCCGACATAGAGACCGCAAATTACTCAGATAATCAGTTCTCACGATAGACGTATCGTGACCCAGTTAACTACTTTTCTACCCATGACCTTCAATAATGGGTTCAGATGGTTATACTGGCACAGCAACCTTATGTTGACAATACATATCCTTCTCTTTCAATATTTAAGAATACATTAGCTAATAGTCTTTATTTATCTTTATATCAACTCACCAAAGCAGAAACTAACCTTAACTCATTTTGTGAAGCCAGTCGTCAGAACTGATCACACAAATATACAATTCGTACATAGCCAAATTTAATTCTTCAATTCCTCAGCAAATCCCAGCTTGTAATAATGCAAACACACAATCAAGGAATCGTCGTTGGTTATATTAGGATATGTTTGAGGAAAGTCTTATGAAGAAAGGGGTAATAACGCACACCACTGTTTCACAAAATTACCGATATAGGGCGGTTATAACCTAATGCACGTCGACTGCCTCTCGCCTACCGTGAATGTTGGGAGTCATTTTGTGACGAACGGCACGGTTGCAGAAAAATATACCAGAATAAAAATATACATACACCCTTAAATCACTGATTTGCCATTACCGATTAGGTAAGCTGCTGCCAGTTACAAATAATGCACACCGTTTGTTTGTTGGTCATGGAATAGATTTGAAGCACTCTTTACATTTACACAGTGCACATGTTTGTACTGCAAACCATTTATAGGATATTACGATTTCAAACAGTCAACCCCTATGTGGGGTAACTACTGCGTGATTTTTACACCAAACTGGTGTATATCAAGTGGAACTTCCCCGCACATGACCTGAAGTACATTGGCAGCTGTTGATTTCATAGCTCTAGTGCCGATGCGCAATGCATGGCACTGGGTAGAATCGATACGTTGTTTCTGGTTGGTAGTAGCGGAATCAAACGCTTTACATCCAAATTCTAAACGAGAACGAATAAATAAACGTTAAAGTATTAGTAAACATTTTTGGTCAGCTCCCCAGGCAGTGGATGAAACGCAAAGAGGATAAACACATAGTGGATGAACACTACGTAATAAATTCAGAGAAGACTTACATCTGTAAACTAAATAGTCAATAAGCGTTTTCCATGTTAGGTCTCTATGAAAGAAAACACCCAAATATTTGAAGGAATTAGAGCATTTTATACGCGACCCATTCAAAGAAAGTACTAATGGTGAAGGAATGTGTTTGTTTGAAAATACAACAGCCTCAGATTTGGAGGTGGAGAAACGAAACCCCCACTCCCCAGCCCATTTTG
>JARFOD010024434.1:0-10844 GCA_031763545.1 Mopalia muscosa
GGGGGGGGGTAGTATACACAGATGCTGTATCTAGTAGTTTTTAGGAAACGCAATAAGAATTATTCAATGGCACGAAATGGAAGTCCTTATTCCCATGCAGAGTACACCACAAAACATGTATCACCACTTGCTATCCAGTGTAGGTGATGATTGTTTCGGTTGCGTAATAATCCGGATACTCCGTTTCTGTCACGTTTTGTCGGTCTGGCCAGATTTGTATATTTAAAAGTGCATGGACATTTCGGCGTTCTTTCAGTAAAATATAACAATAATCTCTTATGAGTATCCTCTATTTTCTTGGTTTGTTTGAGTAGGGTTAACACTCATGGCGGGGTTGTCTGCCCATTGGGAGAAGGAAACCGCATTCGTGTCACTTGCTGCAAAGAAAGACAACACAGGTAAATGACAGAACGTAATACAAAGACTTCACAATACACAATAGCTTCAAATTGCCCCTTAGCTCCGAGAAAACCTGGACGCATACACCCGCTATGTATTAAATGACAAGTGTATGTCAATAAATATTGTTTTACTCATCTTTTCTGTTATTATTAGTCAAATATATTTCAATGACACAATAAATAAAATTAAGATTAAAAAATGGATTGGGCTCCTTCCGCGATACTTTCGTCAAACGTGAGGTCTATTTTTTGGCTCATCTTCCTTGGAAGTCAATATATTTCATTTTATTATGTTTCTATTTTGGATGAATGTTAATTGTATAATTGAATAATATTGTTGCTGTTAAGTTTGAATATTCAGGGGAACCTCGTCCATTTTCTTCTCACTCAAGAAGCAATTGAAAGAGAATAGGATTCATAACTGTTGACCTCCTGTATTGGGTGTCGCCATTGTGAGCACACAAACTACCTATAAGCATAACATAATGCTGCAGTAGCACACGTGCATGTTCCCTGTTATTTGACAGTTGTTGCTCTATATCATCTTAATTTAGCCTCTCTGCTTACTTGAGAACTGGATTTAAAAATACCTTCGACACACAATTTCATATTGCACTTTATAAATATTTATTTAGCGCACATAAAACATATAGCAAGAGGAAGGGGTTATGCACCGATGGTCTGCAGCATGTGTATTTAGTAATTGCAGTGTACTACTATTACCAATATCTAATACCGTTTGCGACACGCTCTGGGGCTAGTTGCTCAAAAAACACCAGATTAAATCGCTAATACCGGGTTACACATAGACATTCAACATGTCGTGACGTCATCTAATAGCGGATTAAATTTAATAGTGTCGAGCAACCGCCCCCTGATGCGTGACTTAATTTACAAGTCAGTGAGGGAGCGGATGGGTCATGGCCCTGCAGAATACTCCCTCGGCCTCCTGGGTCGATCGTACGAGGCGAGAAAAGAGGTTGCTTTCTGTTGCCCTGGTGTTCACAGAGCTAAAGTGTAACGAGAAGCAGATTTGTTTGTGATGTTCTGTATTTGTGTCCGTCGTCATATAAGTGAAATACCCTTGAGTACGACGTTAAACACCAATCAAACAAACAAACAAAAGTCAGTCATTGTTATAGCAGAGACAGGGTAGCACATTAGTTGAGAACTACTCTTTAATTAATCCCCATGAACATGACCATACAGAAAGTCACAGATGTTTCTGATTGACTCCACTACTTGGTGAACATCAAATACCGGTACATCACTTATTCTGATTCGATGAGGTCAGTATTGCCGTTCTTTCAGTAACAAATAACAATAGTGTATTATTCGTTTCGGGTTTCGACGTTTTTCATCAACAGATATTGATTTACTCCTTTGATCCGGTTATCCTATAATAGTACAATATCAGCATTAGCTGCCGTTGAAGGTAATCTGTTCTTTTACCCACCGATAACATTAATTGGCTTTCTTTCCATTTGCCGATACTCTCACTCTACTGGAAATGTTTTCCTCATATTCCTTTGAAATCATGGTATATCATTTTATTATATTACTATATGGGCTGTGTAAAAGATATAATAGAATATTGTTTCTGTCAGATTCGTCAGTAGTTTAGCCAAATATTCGGATGGAATCTCTGGTACAAAACTTACATGAACTAAATGATCTATTCTCTAGTATTCAACATTACAAACAAACGTGACATAAAAGTTCAATGTAAATTATCAAACCGCCTTAAGTGCACGGATAACGAGATTTTAATTATATCTTGTTCACAGAAATGTTCCGTCAATCCGAACGTTATTGACATCGAAAATCGTATTGCCGTCAGCATGCATGTAATGGATGATATCAAACAATTTAAAAAACGAACGCACTGTTTCTACTACAAGCTCCTTTCGCTGAGAATTACAGGATAAAATACTTCTCCGTTCGACTAAATAATGTTGGCTACATGACCTTTAAGTTAGTGTTTTTGCACCAACTTAAGGAGAGGCCTATTTGGTAAATGAGCTGGGTATCGCCATTTGGATGAACAAAGTTACACTTTCAACAAAACATAATCAAGTAAAATTGCACGTTTCCTCTCAGTTTAGTTTTTAGTCTATATCATCTAAATTTCATGTGTCTGGTTACTTCGGAATTTCTTACTTCTGAAGACATCAAGGCTATGTTCAGAATTCAATGAAATAAAATGCTATCCGAATGCTGTTATATAAAGCCAAACTGTTCACTAATGTAGGGAGACAACTGTCTCGGGATAAGAGAAGTAGCCAAAATATTCTACATTATTTTCGAGTAAACAAGTGACTGACCGGTGACAACAGGGTCACTAGAGTTTTTCTAGAAAATTCATTATTTAAAAAAGTACACGAATCTATTCATAGCAAATAACTGCTCTGAAAACAAATCTTGAAATGATCCTGTATATGACACAATAACGATGAAAGTACTTCCTATTCAGGCTTAATGACGCCGCCTGACATTTCAGACATCACTGTTATTGTGTCTCGTCTATAGTTTGCGACTTATGATGGCGTTAAGTTCCAATGTTGATATAAGTTGTACGCTTCATTCCATTAAAAGTGTTACATTATCCCAAATGTACAGCCAAGTCGGTAATTGTATCGATTCGGGAGGTAGCTATTTCTAAAATTAATCACGACGTGCTTGCACTAATCCAAAGATGCCTAATTCTGTTGATTGTATGAAAACAACCCCAACTAAAGCAAACCATAGTCCAGGACTGATCGAATCAGACTAGTTAGATGTTTGTTCAAGTCTTTCATAAGTAAAGGTCAAATCGATGGTCGTACTGTGGTTTTTTATTTCACTATATTTCAGCATTTTGTTATTGCCATGTGAATTTTCACTTCGACCCGCCAATATGTCCAGTCAAAGTAGCATTGGGCTATGACAATGTTTTGATTTGGTGGAATGAGAAAATGTAGCCGTTATCAAGCAGCGTATTCGGTAACTGTTTTGTCAATAACTACTGGTTTACTCTTTCTTCGGTTTTTCTTAATACACTATACTTAGCTGATGTTAAAAGTAATCGGCTTTTCAACCACAAATGAAATTCTGAAATTAATCGTCTTGATCTCTTTTGCCGCTATTTTCACTATAACTGAAATCTGATGTAAATTGTTTTGCTTATCATCCGAGAAAGATATTATATTTTATCATCTTTTTATTTCGGTTGCCAATGCTAATCATGTAATATAATGCCATTGTTTCTGTGGGATTCTGTATGCTTTACTAGCAAAATACTCCGATTGCAACTGTAAAATAAAGCCTCAAATGATTTATATGAAAGATACATAAACAAAATCCATGATAAATGGAATATTTACAATTTTGAAATTTCACAAATCACAGCGGGAGGGTAATATCAATTGTAACGTAATTTCTGTTTTATTATTTTTGTTTTTTTAATAAATTATCAATTCACGTCAGACACATATCTGACAAATAATAAACACATCTAGTATATTTTCGTATCCACACAGAAATGATTCCACGAAAATTGAATAGAAGCAACGATGTAGCTGAAGGATTCGCCAAATGAATCTCTGAAAAAACGTTCTATATCAAAAATATGGGGACCCGTGGCTGTGGTGCTACTCCTCTCCTTAAATATACCGCTCACGGGTTCTCGTCAAGTGTATGACTGTTTTAGCGAGGTTCCCTTCTCGATTGTTACCGCATAGAATAATTTGAATGGGATAATCCGTTGTTTTATAAGTTAAATACGCTTCTTTATGTTTAACCCCAATCCAACAAATCGACATAAAAACATGAGATGAAGAATCCGTTCCCGTGATTATATATTGGAATGTAATGCTTGTAGTTGATTTTATAACACAGTGTTCCTGTACAATTCCACAGGAAAAACCCCATTCATTCAACTTAACAAGAAACACATTGACACAAAGCCTCTATTTACATTATCGACTCGCTTTAACTTCTTTTAATTCCATGTTGTTCACTGCAATGTTTGATTAGCCGTCACACCTAAACCCGTATTGCCCCCAGCGTCGATGTGATGGATGTTATAAGGTAAGTCAGCATAAGAACTCGCTGATTTACTAAACCCGTATTGCCCCCAACGTCGATGTGATGGACGGTATAAGGTAAGTCAGCATAAGAACTCGCTGATTTACTAAACCCGCATTGCCCCCAGCGTCGATGTGATGGATGGTATAAGGTAAGTCAGCATAAGAACTCGCTGATTTACTAAACCCGTATTGCCCCCAGCGTCGATGTGATGGATGGTATAAGGTAAGTCAGCATAAGAACTCGCTGATCTACAATAGAAGTCTTTCGCTGAGAATTACGGGATAAAATATTTTTAACTTCTACAGATATACAATTATGTATAGGCATCATGGACTTAAGTGGTTTTGCACATAATGCCACAACTACAATACAAACACAAAATAATCATGCGGCCTCACCAGTTCCCTGTAACGTTTTGTGTATTATAATATCTGAATGTCAGGTTTCTCGAGAAAGGATTTATAAAATACATCAAGCTCACAATTATAGATCGATCTTTAGATATATTCACTCAGCAAAAAACAGTTGATATAACAATAGGTTGTGATGATTAACAGAAAATTTGCTCTATTTGGATTTATTTGTAATTGAAATTTAAGATAATAACAAAAAAAGAGTGCTTGAAAAGATCGCTATACACTGTTATACAATGTGAGACTCAATGACACTTGTATGGAAATATATGTACACTGTTCACACCTGATCACATATAATCCATTGCTTTGTAAGAACTTTTGTATACAAGCTATTTCTGATATGTTTGTTCAGGTTGAGCCGTAAGCAAGATAATTGTTCAAACAGTATTCACGTTTTATCAGGCGGGTACAGCTGTCTGGAATTCGTACTAATAACTCATACAATGAGACAGATCGACAGGAATTCAATTCAATCTTGACCAAGACTTGTGTTTGTTTGATTTAGGTTTAACGTCTTACTCAAGTTGTTTCCCTTATATGATGACGGATGACCATTTCATGCCCTTCCTTGCTTCAAAACGATGGCAAACTCGGAGAAAACCTAGTAAAGCCAACCACTGCCATTCCAAGATTCACATCGTGAGACTTAAGTATATACCCGACGATCGACAAGCAGACTCGAACCCGTGTATAGTATATCGCAATGGGATAGACAGCGGACACACTTACCCCTAAAGCCACGGCTTCAGGTTTATCGTACATGTACATGTAGATATCCACGTATGGTTGCGCGTTAATACAAACTAGTAGCACATTTGAGTGTAGCAATATCTATAGTCCGTATTAACCAGAACTTATTTGTATGGGCTTATTTGTATGGGCTCTCAGTTTGGCACTAAAATAGTTTCAGATTAGATTACTTCCCATAAGATATTTGGAATAAGAGTCAAACACTGTAAGTTGTAACCCGTTCATGGAGATGTGATCTTAACTCGAGCTTCTTTTTCATAGCCTGAAATAAAGATGTGCTGAATAGGTTGAGCTGAATTACACGTTAATGAATCCAAATATTATTATTGCAAGTTTTACCCTTTCTTCCTTCGATTGAAACGATCACAATATTTGTTTATAACAGTGTACCCGCTTGACGGCATGACCAATGCTCGTTTGTCGACATGAACACAATTACACAATTATTCATCTTGTTTACTCACGCGCTGTACAAGACACAAAAGTAGGAATATATTTATAGATTTATGATTACATTTCCTAGGCTTGTCGTTATTTGTGCCAAAGTGAAATAGTATTTTGAGACACTTTGGAATAATCAACTCATTATAGCAAGATAATAAACTCGTTGTAACAAGAACATAAACCGTATTCAGAAGAAATGAAAATTGCTTAATGTGAGGAATTCACTGGCAAGTGTTTGGAAGTCTGGTGTAAGCGTTGTTTATTCAAGTTGTGCAATAAGTCACACAAACTTCAATAACCTCGATAATACTGCTCATTCAAATTTTATCAGGCGGGTACAGACGTCTCAAATTCCTATTATACCGTTAATGACTCTTCTAGGTGTCATTGTGTCCCCGATAATGTCGTGAATTAGTTAACTGTTTCCCATATGTTATAGGCTTAGTTAGTTAAAGGTGTTACATTATCTAAAATGTATAACCAAGTCAGTAGTGGATCGTATTTGTTGAGAGTAAAGGCGATTCAGGGTGAAACTATTTCTTAAATTAATCACGACTTGGTATCAGTCGTCTAAAGATGCCTAATTTTGTTGATTGTATGGACACAGCCCCAACTAGAGCACACCATAGTCAATGTCTGCCCAGGACTGATCGAATCGGATAATTCTTCGATAGATTTAGATGTTTGCTCAAGTTTTTTGATCTGTACAGATTATTCAATAATCGTATGGTTTTCGTTTACTCGGTCCGATCAGCCTGGTACCGCCGTATGTAATTCATCTTAGGTCTGTTAATGACTAACTGATTGGCGCTTTACGCCGTGCTTAAGGGTATTTCACTTATATGATGGCAGCCTGCTTCAACAATAACTGATACTAGCACAACCCAGATTCAAAGCGTTTCCGTACTGTTGGATATAATCCCTTATTTATCAGCGTTTATAACTAATATAATTTAAAGAGTTTGATACCACATAAACACGTCACGTTTTCTGATTCTATTATGTGATCATCGACGTTCTTTTATTAATAATGAACAAAAGTGAATCACGTGTTTAATTTTTTTCTTTCTTTCAAAAATGCATGTAACGAAATCTACAGTACTGACTGACATTTGTAAACCTAATAAAATCCACACTCCCACTGTCTTCCGATCATCTGCTAAAGACGGTCGATGGTAACCATTCTGGCTACCAATTTCGTGGAGAGCATTAAATCACTATGTACAATAATGACAACTGTGGAGCAATTACGAGAAAGGAGTCGATTGCTAAACAGGTGTCGACACGTGAGGGCTTTCTTGACATCTAATTAGTTTGCGTTAATTTACGGCGCAAAAAAGTTAAAATTGTTGGCACTAACTTTTTCGCTGAAGGGAGCCACCGGCGCGCTTACTTATTATGGCTCATGTGATAGAAAGCTGAACAGGGAATGCGGAACTTCGAAAATTTGCGCGATTAAATTCGCCTGCAGCGGAAAACAGGCTTAAAGCACGACGTTAAACGTCACACAAACAAACACAAAATAAGTGATGGGCAATCCGTTCAGAATTATCGGAATTCGGGGCTTTCGTGCTAATTTTACTGGACGAAGAGCTAAACTATCCATCCGAAATTTTACAAGCAAACGTGACACAAGACGTCGACTTGAATTATCGAACCGCTTTAAATGACTCGATAAAGTGCTTTTAATTCTGTCTTGTTTACAGGAATGTGTCATTAATCCTCACATTATTTGACATATGAAATGGCATTGCCTTCAGCATC
This sequence comes from Mopalia muscosa, assembly GCA_031763545.1. NCBI lineage: Eukaryota > Metazoa > Mollusca > Polyplacophora > Chitonida > Mopaliidae > Mopalia > Mopalia muscosa. The sequence continues at coordinate 7,844 of JARFOD010024434.1, forward strand.
AATGATCGTGGATGTTGTAAGAGAATAAGCGAAAGAACGCATTATTTGTTGTGGGGTTTCAACATAAGCGAATCTCGACGTGAATTACGGAATAAATACAATTCGACGTACGACTCAATAATGTTGGCCGCTCAAACTGTGGTGTAAATTTACATAAAGAGTCGGCTATTTGGTGAATGTATTGGGTATCGTCATTTCGATCAACACAACCAGAATATAGACCCCAGAAAATCGTGCAATATTTCACGTTCGCTCCCCTTTACTTAGTTGTCATGAGCGATTGCTATTAAATCACATTTTAAAAAAGAAAGTGCATACAAATATAATGATTTGGGTATAGGGGAATCTTGTATAAACGTTGTTTGTTCATGATATGTCAAAAGTCACAAACAAGCCACTAATAGAGAAAGTACTGCTGGTTCCTCTTTTAGTAGGTGGGTACAGCCGTCTGAAAGTTGGACGCACACCGCTATTGTGTCCCGGTAATATTGACAAGGAACTTTACTTTTGCCATTAACTTGAACGCTTATTACTTTAAAAGGATAACAATCTCTTAAATGTACAAAGAAGTCAGTAATTGTATTGACTGAAAGAAAACTCAATTTCTCAACTTAATCACGAAGTAATCCAAAAAATCCCTGATTGTTGTTGGTTGAAGTTACACAACCCCAGCTAAAGCAAGCCATAATCAAAGACTGGACAAGACGGATCGAATCAGCCCATTGGGGTTTTTTTTTCTCTGTTTAATCGTCTTAAATTTCGTTTACATCTCTATATGTGTCCCGTCCAAAAAGTATTGTGTTAGTGGAATGGTGAAATGAAGTCTAAAACTAGCAGCTTTTATAACTGTATGATTTTGAGGAATTTCATGCTCAACAAACAAGTCACTTAATTTGATTCGTAACCATTAACGTTTCTTCAATAACTATTGATCTTCTTTTTTGTTCTGGTAATCCTTAGTATAATACGCCTCCCTACCGTTAAAAATAATCTGTTATTCACCCACTATAGGAAATTTCAATTGACTTGCTTGTTTTTTGTTTTTAGTGATCACCTCCTTCTATCTCTTATTTGAAGAATATCCTCCTCCTCTAAAATAGGGATATTGCATTTTATCAATTTTTATTATTTGCAGTGTTAAATTATAGTTCGTTGTATAATGGAATGGCCTTGGATCCGTGATGAGATCTGTATATGTAGTAAGTCGGTTAGGGATGCGTTCTTATAACAACTGTGTAACAAAGCCACATATGAATAATGTGATAAATATGCTGGAAAATATCCATGAAAAATTATTGACTTGAAAGCAGAATAGCATAACCTTCACAATTCCACAAACCACATCAGAAGGGAAGTATCAGAATACTATGTAATTAAGTGATTTTTATAATTCCGTTTAGTTTACTGATTCTCCTTTGATGTATCGCGCAACTGTTCGAGTCCAGATGTGTATTTACTGAAGTTTTCTCCTAATTTCTACCGCATATCAGCATGAGAAGTGGAAAATCTGTCGTCACAGAAGTTAAACCCAATCAGACAAACAAACATAAAATACATTTGAAGAAGTGTGGTGCCTGTAGTTGATCCTATATTTCATATCTAATCTCCCTGGAGAAGAGCTCTTACTTATTTATCATAACAAACAACACAATGACACAAAACCTCAATGTGCATTATCAAACCACTTTAAGGCATAGATAACGTGCCTTTAATTCCATTCTGATCACTGTTATGAGCCCTCACGTTATTGACAACTTAAGTCTTTGTGTTTTATGTATAGGACGTTATAAGACACTCAAACACGCATTGTTTTTAATAGAAGCTTCTCTTGCTGAGAATTACAGAATAAAACACTTATATCGACGTTCAGCCAAATTCTGTAAGTCCCATGGACTTGAGTGGTTTAACAACTGCCTAAAGGGTGAGCTATTTATCATCATCCAGGAGTAATACAGAACAGGTCATATAATGTCACAATATTAACACAAGAGAATCATCCAGTTATTGCTTGAATTGTACAGAGAAACCCATGCATCACTCCGGATGATGGTTTGATAATAAACCGAAATATTGAGTCAATATGAATATTTTGTCCTTCTTTGGAGTAGTCACCTTACTCTATTAGAATCATCCAACCTCACCAGTTGCTTGTCATTTTTTTGTCTGTTATTATTTATGAATACGAAACGTGTATGGAAATATAATTCGACGATTCACGCCACAATATATTTAAACATGTACCACTTCGATATTTTTGTAATATCTTTTGTACACAGGTCATCTCTTATATGCTTGTTCAGGTCGAGAAATAAGTCACAAAATAGATTATAACTAGATTATTTAAGTTCTATGAGGCGCATACAGCCGTCTAAATTCCTACTAACACCGCTCATGTCTCTCCTAGGAATCATTGCATTTGTAAATGTTGTCATTAAATTTAGAGTTTCCAGCGAGTTCTAAGTTAATTATTTTAAAGCTGTAATATATTCTACAATCTACAACAGTCAATAATTGTAATGACTGTGAGAACGTGGCACAGCGGTAAGCTATTTCAATCTTTTCCAGGAGGTAACATCTTTATATGGTCAAGATTTAGTTATATCCAGAGATGGTAGCGAGTTAATGCTACTCGGAAGCAAATTTCAGTATAACCATCGGAAATTCGGTATGAATCAGAACTAATTTGCTTAGGCTGTTATTTTGGCACTAAGCATAGTTTCAGATTAGATCATTTTTTCAGAAGATATTAGGAATAAGAACCAAACATTGTAATCGACACGATGGATTTAAGCCCAGGTTTCTTAGCGTTGTCAACAATCGGTTTGTATTTAGTTGCGTTACGACTTCAACTGAAATCAACAGAATATATGTGTATAACATTGTACCCGTTTGACGCCATGAACAATGTTCGTTTGGTGACATGAAAAACAAGAGATCCATGAATGGATCTTGACGCCCACACTGTTAAGATAGTTTGAAGAGAAGGTTCTAAGAGGGGACA
>JARFOD010024445.1:0-10844 GCA_031763545.1 Mopalia muscosa
TGGAGCAGCAGTTTCTGAGATATAGTGATAACAAGAATTGTTATGGGACGGACGGACCACGGAGAGTGATGAGAATAAAAGCAGTGCAGATATCATCTAAAAGGCCAAATCGTGTGAAGTTTTTCAGCAAAAGACAAATTAAGCAACTGAACAATCCTTCACGCTTTTTTGGTATAACACAATACATCATTAACATATGATATCATGCATTAGGGACGTTAGGATAATGGTAAAATATACCACAAACAAGGGGGTATGCACTCAAAATAAAACTTATATAAACCTAGGTCAAATCAATGTACAAATCAAAGAATATGACATGAAGTTGTTTAAGTGCCCATATGTTTATATGAAGGTGATGGCTTTTTTCCCTTGTTTTATAGAGTGGATTAAGCAAGTTTCACTTTATTCGAGAAAACTTATTTTTCCATAAAACCCAGTTTAATTGGGGACCTGTGCCTAGCTTTAGGACCAATACTGACAGCCTGCTTTGTCCCTATTTTTCAAACATAACCCATTTGCCAACAGCGAAGTTACATGGTTGTTGTAGTCATATAAACACAGTTGGAAAAGATGCTTCAGTGTGATTGTTTGATTGGAGTAAGATGCCTTTATAAGGTTATTTCACTTTAACCACGTACCCGCCGAATGGGTGAAGGAGACTGCCCTCGCTTTAACTGATTGGGGTAACTCTTTTTGCGTAAAGTTATTCACTCAGATGCTTCATGGCACCCTAATGGGTGAAGGAAATCCGCTTCAATTTAATTGATTGGGGTAACACACAGTAGATAAGGTTATTGACTTAGATAAGCATGTACCAGCCTAGTGGCTGAAGGAAGTTGCCCTGAATTTAATAGGTTAACATGTTGTACATAAGGTTATTCACTCATATAGCCGCATGACTAATGGGTCAAGGAAATAGCTCTTGATTTAATTGATTGGGGATTTATATCATTCATATGACGTGCTAGCTCAAGGGTTGAATGACACTGACAGGACGCATTAAAAAGACATAATGAACAGAGCTTATTATTGCCTCTTGGCTCTGAGAACATCAGGGCAACAGGAAGCTCCTTCCAGCCTCCTGCTCTTCAGTGGTGCCGATTAATGTACCAGAATGCTCAATTATTATGACCATATAACCATCTAATATAATCATCTGTTCTGCTGGTATGCTTGTCCAAGAATATTAAAACCTTGTATGGTGTAAGGAATATGTGTAAACCTCTCACATAAAGCCTACAATTGTCTACAAGAGGAATAAAAGTCTGACGAGCCTACGGCTAAGCCTCCTTCTGTGACTGGTTACTCTGTTTAAAAGCATCTTCCCTTCTATTATGTGTGAGCTCCCTAATGAAACCCAAAATCCAATTAAAATCTCATCCTTACCTTATAGATTAGTCTGCTGACAGATAATAACCAATGTTAGTCTGCTAGCTTTATAAATATACTTATTTTCTGCAAAAGCTTCAAGAAATATAGAGATGAATAGTAGAATATACAAAGTGTTTCATTTGTTAGAAGCCAATTTTTTCTCTCTTCAAATTAGTGCTTAACAAAAAAAAAACAACAACATTATGTTATATAAAACATTAGCATTGCTTTTAAAGTTCATTTTTCGTAAATGATGGAAATAACAAAAATGCAAATTCGTTAAATGTGAGGTAAAATTGTATTGATTGTGCATATATTTAGCTGTTGTAAAGCAGGGATATGCATAGAAAGGAATGGAGATTTAGAGAAAAAAAATATTAACATTTGTTAATTGATTTGTTTGGTGTTAATTGGTTTGGTGTTAATTGTGTTTAAATAGCATAGACTATCACATTTAAATGATGATAGTTTCTTGTCATGAGAGCACAAGTTTGAATAGCAAACTGATCATGATCAGTGCTAAACATTGATTCATTGGTTGGTTGGTGTAGACACTGTACTCTGGAAAAGTTAGTATTTAGTTTGTTTATTTGCTTGATTGGGGTTTAGATATGTCCACTTCACACGATCCTTACCTAATTATGGTGGAAAACCTGTAGAAAACCTTGTAAAAACCACTGCTATGATTGTCAGAGCCACAATTTTGTGACTCACTCATAAACTTGAGGTCCAACAGACACAACAAACAGACCCTGTGAAAGTACACTCGCTCACCACTAAGCCACGGCCACGCCACATTTTATAACTCACTCATATATCGGAGGATCACAGAGGGACTCGATCCTTTGAACAGTACATTGAAGTAGGATTAGTAAGCACACTTGCTGACCACTTAGCCACAGCCGTGGGCTCCAAGACTATCATATAAATGAGTTCGACAAAGGGTTTCAAGTCTGGTCACATCGCTTATACTTTAATTTTTTACTTTACTGATTTTTTTCTGCTTTTGAGTTATTGATTTTACTGTTTTTCTGACAGCATACAGCATCAATATGAAGAGTATTGATGAAAAACAAATAGCCAAGGCCAATCCAAGTCAAAAAGTATAAAGCCTAAAATATTAAAGATTAGGCAATTGATTGGTGTTTAACACCATGCTCAAGTGTATTTCAATTATTTAAAGATAATATATTGAAAAATTATTTTTAAAAAATACTGACACAATCAAGAAATGTTACAAGTTTCATTCTGTTGGAAAATTTATTTTCCTCTAAGTATGAACAGTATGACTATGCTCAAAATTCACTGCCCGTGTCAAAATTCTCAGTTTTTAAGAAAATATGAAAATGATTAAACAATTTTTTAGTTAATCAACTGATCCACACACAATGAGATAACTATAATCACAGCACCAAAATGCTGAATATGTCCCAGGTGTTAAACCGAACACAATAAGAGACCATTATTTTGAACTAGCCTAAATAATGATTGATTTGTTGATTGGTGTTTTACCCAGTACTTAAGGGTATTTTTCACTTATATGGCTAACTAGTGTTTAATGCCATGCTTACGAGTATTTCACTTGTATGACGATGGTTTATTCCAACAATACTTGACACTAGCAAAAATCAAGATGGGAAGTGTTTTGAAAAGGTTGAAAAGTTGATCATCCTCCAGTGCTAAGTAAAAACAGTGAACAGCAAAAGCAAATATTATAATGTTGCAGAACAAACAAAATAGGCAAAAAGTGAGGTATAGTGCAAAAGGTGAAAATGATGAGTGTTATATAATAAAGAAGCATGCACCCCCGGGGAAGTTTTATTTTTTTTCATGTTCTATGTACCAAAGACTAAGCAAAGAATATATAATGTATAGTAGACTATTCAGATGAAGTCCCATGTACATTTGTAGCCTGGCACAAAAGAAGGCCTTATCTGTACATTGTGCCTGAACCATGCACGGGTTAGCAAAATGACAACATGTACTTTCAGGTTTTGTCAAATTTAATTTTAACAAAAGCAGATATTGTCAAATGTATTACTTAACAATGATAATATTCCTACTGTTTTTCATTGTTTGCCGAAAAGCGTAAAAATTCATGATTTTCACATTGATGACTCGGACTGGTAGGGTTATTGAGGTTAATATCCATAGCACAAATGTTAGGTAAGAAAATGGAACAAACAAGATTGAACTAAAAGTAACAGTAACAAATAAATCCCAAACAAACCCGATTTATCAAAGCAAGAATTTTGTAAAATGACAGGTTGCTACGGTGCAAAAATCTGTTGAGGCCATAACAGCAAACAAGGGTGCATGCTTCCTTCTGGGTTAAAACTCTGCATCATCAGCGGGGTTAAAATTAGAAAAATCTACTGACACTTACGGATTCTTTGACGGCCATAAACCCATGACACATCCAACGTCTTGTAGTGCCGTCTCGACAGATGTAGGCAAATCCTTTCTCCAAGCTGCGATCTGGCGCACAAAATGAAACCTTCTCTATTGTTTGGTCAACAATCATGCTCTGCAAAGAGAAAAATATTAAATATTAAATATTAAATGATTTCCATGCCACTTTTTTCCTTAAAAATATTTCTTAAAAGATCTAAATCAAAATAGACGTATAGCTTTTTTTTCTCATACTTAAACAGTTTACATGTAATAAATGCAATAAATCTGATTTTAGAGTCAAGACATTTTATGATGTAAGACTGGATTAGTCAATAGCTTCTATTTTCAGAATCATATTTTTTTTCTATGTCTTTATCTAGCGACTAATGACATTAATCGTCTATGTTGAGAATCAATACGATGGTTTAGGCAATCTTCAGCTGTCCACAAATCGCAGCACAGCACGAGCTTGCTAGGCAACGCTTACTCTAAACAATTAAACGAAGATAAGGGGATTACACATTGATTTCTGTGGCCGGTTTAAGAACACGACACATCAGGCAGATACAATAGAATGTGTGGAAATTAAAGTGTCATCGGTACAATACCCTATTTGCTCTCTATCGTTGAACACTACATATGATTGATTTTGGTGATGAAGGATTTTTCCCATATATAGCGGTTAAGCCTTTGTTAATGTACCTAATACCTTTAAGCCAATTAAAAAGAAGGACATGTATTTAAGAACTTTGTCTTATGTCCACTAACTTCTAAAATCATGACTGACCAATATTTAACAGATTGTTGAGATTGATACATGTCATGGGCAAATACAGAGCGATATTCATAGCGATTAACGGTGCCCAAATTCATATGGAGAAATCCCTAAATACAGTTGGTTATTCCATTATTTTCCATGATTGAGACCTATGGTAATTGCTTCACTGAAGATCTTAAAAAATCTGCAAAATACATGAATAATACAAAATTTCTTTGAAGAGAATGGTCTAAGAGGGGACAGATTCACGATTTGTATAGCCAGTATAGGAAGAGTTGTGTTTACCTGGTATATTAAAAAGTTAGACAGACATTACATGGATCAAAATCAAAATGAGACCAGCATAGATACACCTTAATTGTTTATGAGGATGTTAAATCAAAAATATGCCTACAAATTACCAAATTAAACACGGACGGACAGACGGACCACAGAGTGATGAGAATAGCCCATAGTCAGATTGACTAGAAATGACATTTCCATGTACCTGACCCAGTATCATTAACCTGCAGGCCTAATTTGGTTGATTGATTGATTGATTATTGTTTTACGCCACATTCACAGGCCTACATGTAATTTGGAGTTTAAATATTTAGGAAAGTATGTTAAATTACACAACTGGCATGGAACAAGAAGAGATAGAACGTAACATGCATTTATAGTTGTGTTGTGATTTAATAACAATCAGGCTTACAATAGACAATTACCTTACTGATTTCATCAACAACTCTTAGTGCATCTCCAGAAACATACAAAATAGCACGCTGGTATTTCCCTTTGCAGTTCTGGAAAATAAAAAATGCATGCATATCAATTAATTTGTCGTCATCCATCATAACAAAATAGTAATGGCAATATAAGCACATAATGTATTTATATGTCACCAGTTTATCTATTAACCATGACCCAAAGTGGATTTTGTTTGATTGTGGTTTTTCACTTATTAAAGTGACAACTGTGTACTCAAACAATAGACACATTAACTTTACTAGATAATGAGACATTTCTTTTGATTGATTGACTGATTGGTGTGTATGCTGTGACAGTGGAAAACTTGGAGCAAACATTGTCAAAACCACCAGCGTGATTGCCAGAGCCACATCTCGTGACTCACTCATATACCTGATGGTCGATAGTCGAACTAAATCCTGTGAACGTTAAATAATTGGAATAGAATAGATTTTAAAAAAAAAACATCAAAGAATTTTGGTTTATTTCAAACGCTGATCACAGTAGGATGGGGATCAATCAGAGTTCACGGGAGTTGTCTTCTTTGATCAGTTCTATCCCAAGTATCAGTTTAACATGATAATAAATGTAACCCCCTCCCCTAGTTTATCAACAACACCCAATGCACAGCATAGATTTTAGGCGAAGGACATCTGTACAACTTGAATAAGTACATAGAGGTGAATTCCATTGTGTTCGTTAATCATCTTATAAACAGCTGATCACATCACCTACCGTACCATACATTATTGATGTCTAGAACCTGGACCTGAGGTTATTTCCACACGCTCTCATCCAAATGTAGACCAGCCATGATAATAATCACAAATCTCTTTACTAGTCTTTCTGGAATATATGTATCTTAATTCTGGTTTAATTTACAACATTAACTGCTATGTATATACTTGAAACCATTTGTTTTATAAGTTTGTTTGGGTTTAATGTCAAAATAAAAGGTATTTTACTAATATATGTCAAAGGATGGGCTATTTCACACTATTACTTGCTTAAATACAAGTAATAGTATAATAGGATAAACAAGAGGATGTTGTTTGTTTGTTTGATTGGGTTCAACGTTGTACTCAAGGGTATTTCACTTATATGACATCAGATTGTCCACTTCACACTGTACACAGCCCTATTCGTTGAAAAACCTTGTAAAAACCATCCCCACGACTGCCAGAGCCACAACATGTGACTCGCTCATGTACTTGATGGTCAACAGGCGGACTCAATCTGGTGAACGGTAAATCAAAGCAGGTTCTGTTTAGTAAGTGCAATCGCTACCACTAAGCCACGACGCCTATTAATCTCCATGTTATAGGGATAGTCAAATTTTGAGCCTTCAATTTAGCATTTCAAACATCTTATTATAAAACAAGGCCATTGAGAAGAAGTTGAAGGTAAATGGATATTTTATTCAGAAGGTCCATTTCTTCAGGTGCTATTCCGTTCAATCAACTGTTCAATCAATTTCTTTTTGCCATGCAATTTCTGTGGATATGACAGTGTGAAGAATATCAAGTCAGAAGTTTCACTATTTCATTTTGCTCCACTGTACACTATTAAACGTAAAAGTGTGCATTGATCCCACTCGAGTCTTGTCTGGACTGTAGGCTATACTCATCAATAATGTATGGATTGGTGGACTGGAAAAGCTTCCTCTCTGATCAGTTGTTTACAGAGAACCTGTGTCTACATAGTCAGATTCTCTTCTCAACAATAGTAATCTTACAAGTATTTGTTCATTCTTTATAAATAGTACAATACTCTGACAGTATTTCCAGTTAAAGCTCATTTATGTAAAACACTGCAGATTCTTTTGTTAAAGTATCACTATGGCTTCACATATTAGAAACCTTGTAGAAACCACACATTAGATTGATTGTTTGATTGATTGGGGTTTAACGTCGTAACCACCTTTGACACCACTGGCAACAAAGACAAAACTGGACTAACACTGGACAATAACAGATCGGTTTCCTGTTCCCCTTTAGCTCTGAGAGCACCAGGGCAACATGAAGCTCCCTCCAACCACCCACCTGTATATTAGAAAAAAATGAACACAGTTTCCAGGGAGGACAACCTTCACATGTTTGTTTGCTTGGTTGGTGTGATTGATTGATTGGTGTTTTATGCTGTGCTAAAGCCTATTTCACTAATATGACAGCAGTGTTTTCCAACAATACATAATACTTGACACTTGCACAACCAACCTGGGAAGTATTTCCATAAAGTTGGAAAGTTAACCTAGCAATAGTTTTCCAGCCTCTTCACTTCAGAGCAATCAGCAGGTTCACAATTTTCTCCAAACTATGACTGATTCATGTTATTTGGGGTGAGTGCCCTTTCTAATATGTGCTTAACTGGGTCAACCGAGGCAGGTAACCCGTGTGATTGATTGTTCCCTTATGGTGAGGCTTAACACCAGCACATACATCATTACATTACCAGTAAACCCTAGATGCCAATATCACCTCAGGTGGTAAGCAGAACTGAACTCCATAAACTATATCAATATGTCAAAGTGATTCATTTTTCCTTTTTTGTAAGATTGACTGTGCAGGGGGGATTTAATATGATACCGTAAAACTACTATTGTTTTACAATAACATTTAATTTGACAAAACTGTGCCATTTTTTTTTTTTGCCATTTTATTTGCTTTCCAGCTCAATATTATATAACATATTTTCAGTTCCAAATAACATTAATTTAATTGTTACATTGGCAGACAGTTTGGCTTTCTAGCTCGATATCATATAACAAAATTTCAGTTCTAAATAACATTCAATTTATTGTAACATTGGCAGATAGTTTTTTTGTTCTAGCTCAATATTACATGTATATTACAAAATTCCAGTTCCAAATAACATTCATTTAATTGTTACATTGGCAGACACCCGGCTATAAATGGATCGAGGTATGTTGACAGTAGATGTGAATGCAATGTTCCTATTATTTATCTCTTGTCATTAGAGGCATAAGGTCTCATTTGTGCTATTGTGTCCTATGCTTTAACACAGATCACTCTTCTCAAATCAGAAGAACTGAAATAGTAAATTATTATATTTTTTTTTACTAAAATGCTGATACAAAATATGTGTCTGGTTCATTCCTGAACTCAAATTTTGTTTTTAGAGGACCACAGAATAGCTCTTAATATAATAACTGAACAGGTAAATATTTTTCCTTTTTATTTTACTGTGTGTAATGCTATAATCAATTGTTCCCTTTTAACGCAGCGTGGCATTCACTGCATAGCCTAGTTTAATCATCCACTTCATCCGTACTAATTTCTAACATCCATAGCCATGGTTGTACTGGTTAAAACTTTTTAACATTTATTGAGAAATAAAATCAAGGCTAACATAGTTTGTTCACAAGGGTGTTACAATCATCTGAACACTGCTAACACCAGATTGAATCATCAATACCGGGTAAGAGATAGACCTTCAACATGGCATGATGTCATGAGCAACCAGCCCATGGACAATAAATAGGCTAAGTAACCCAAATTTTACAAATCTGACAAGACAGTGTATCGCTAGTTTACTGGTCATCAATGTATTTATTTCTTTTATTTACCTTAAGCCAAGGGCTCGCTGGTACAGCAATCCTTGTAACTCTGTCCTACATGCAGTGGGTGATTATTCCATGATTTAACATTTACAACAGTACAGTATACTGGTCATAGGCTTTGTAATGGGTTCGTTTTTTTTGTTTAATTAGGGTTTATTGTTGTTCTCAAACATACATTTCACTTATATGATGATGTGCCAGCCCGATGGGTGAAGAAAACCATCCTCACCACCACTGGCAACAAACAATGACAAGACAGGACAAATCCAGGACGCAACACACACTACAAACAGATCACCTTCCTGTTCCCCTTTAGCTCTGAGAGCAGGAGGGGCCACATGAAGATCCCTCCAACCACCCGCAAGTTTGTAATGAGAGACAAATAAGAATAACTGACTTACAGATTTAAGAGCTTTCACAGCTTCCTCACACACCTGCATACCACGGGATTCGAATACCTCAATACAGCCCAGGTACTGTAAACAAATAATATTGATAAATTTGACTGACTGATTGGTGAAGCAGATCAAGGTATTTCATTTTTTAAATTGACAACAGTGTACTCAAACTATACACATTTAAATCATGTAGTATAGCAAAAACTGATATCATTTAAATGCATATAACATTAATAATTATGGTTTTATATCGTTCAGGCGTAAGAATATCGAAGGGATTGCATAATCCCATTCAGATATTTTTGAGACGACAGCTGATTGGGAAATAAATTTGACACGAATTTTGATTTTATAGTTGATATAAATAATAAATCTCAAGAATGGTAGAAAGAATAACCCACTCGAGGGTTATATCTTTCAACCCCCATAAAAATCCCCATAAAATATTTGTATCTCCCTCCAGTGCTAAGTAAAACAGTATTGCTACACACACTCCAAACAAACTGTCCTTCACCAGAGATGGTACTTTTCTTTTGAAACATTAATATTTCCCCAATTATTAAAGTGATAATTAAAAATATGTTAAATCTTTAACCAAAACAATGGACATAATCTGTGGAACAATGAAGGTTTTTGTAAGCGAGATTCATACTACATGGACAGGGCAAGAAAAAATGCCAAACTTCCCGGCAATCGGCATCAAATATTAAAAAATTTCCCGCCACTCACCCTTGGAAAAAAGTTACATTTCTCAACACCACTAATTTATCACCCGATCCTACATACTAATTGGGAATGGCGGTCAGCATGCGCGAGCTTGATCGCCTAGTCGATAATAGTGTACATGGGTAGAAAAAAAATTCATTTCACGGGAAAGTATATCGTTATATTCATGTAAACGGTCATACAGAGAATAGCAGAATGCTAATCCATGTCAGTCGACCCGGTGACCTATATAGTACTATCGAACAGCTCAGCCGTTGATTGGTCAAAATCCTCATTGAGCGATTTCAGCGTGGTTCTAGCTTTTATAGCAAATTTTAAAAAATTATTATACATGTAACATATGTTTTATTCTTCCGATAAAATTGTTGTTACACAAAATAAATGTTTTCTGTCAAAAACTAGGTACATGAAGCGGACACACCACGCAGATCGGCATCATTTACGATGCACTCTCCTGACGAACTCCTTCTTTGTCTAGTAAACAATAGCCTACTTGGCAACCGTGGAAGCTCATCTTATCAAACTGTTTGCTGTTTTAAGTTCAGAAATATTTTATTTGCTCTTTTAATTTTATTTTAACTAAATAAATTTGGAATATTTCTCTCTGAATAGACGTAAAAGGTGAATTCTGAACCGTCATGACATTCACGAAGTTTTCGCTGTAAGCATTATCAAAAACAAAACGTCAGGGCCACTCAGACTAGATGTAAACGTGAGGTTGAAGTTACATGTACTCACGTTGTCCGAGTGGAGTGAACACTTGTCATTGTCCTTTAGCTGTGATTCAGATATGCGATGAAGCCAATCATAGTGTAATTTAACGTTGCGTTTAGTGCATACTGCTTTTATATGGTTAGCTGATTTT
>JARFOD010024456.1:0-10844 GCA_031763545.1 Mopalia muscosa
GTTTGGGAAAATACTATGTCCACGCGATATTTTGTCAATTCCTTGAGATTTTCCAGTTTATTTTAGACCAGTTGAATTTTCAATGGAAAGTATGAATGATTTTACCCATGGAAGCCAAGTGACAGATGTAGAGGATGACGAAAGCACCGATTATATCATGTCGAACACTGTGACCTTAATTTATCAAAACCAGAAATATGGAGATAGAACAAGATAGAACTGAGGTCGCGCTATATATACCTATCCGTATTTGAAATGGGGCCATCCAGAAGGACACGCCATCATGTCATCGTTATAATAGGGATGCTCACTAGTAATGTATTGTTGACATTCATAATTTGATTTGTTGAATGGGTTGTTTTTAATCCATGTTGATGTTTTAGAATATCAATAAATTATGGTTTGCAATAGAATAATGGATAGGATAATGCATTTTGGAATATAAATAAATTATGGTTTTGCAATAGAATAATGGATACGCTAATAATGCACGATTGACGAGATTTGTTCACAACTAATGGACAACACGAATCCTATCTATACCATGGTAAACCATAATTTATTTCTTAACTACACCACGATTAGAAAACACCCAGTCAATGTGCATAAATTGTTCTACAGAGCGACAATAACCTTACTTCATCGTATACACCACGAGGACATAAAGACTTTGGTATTGGTCACAGTGGTTTCGTGGAACGGTGTCAAGGTCACGAAGAAATCATAATAACCTTAAACATTGTACCACATGCTGAATCATATGTCCGCTCTCCGATTCAGTAGCGAGAGGACATACAGAAGTTAAAAAATAAATATATCTCCTGATTAAATATGGGCATCGTGATGTTTGTTAGATCGCTGTGGAATAACACTAATGTGAAAATGCTAAATATGGGCTAATATAACATTCGTAAAAAGTGCCGAAATGCTTATCCGTAGAAGAATTCTGTACACCCTGGTTTTATCATTATAAACGTCACATCGGCAACTGATGACCTTAGTGTTTTGCATATGTGTGATAAAGAAGAAGACTTTATCATTAACTCTGGAAAGTAAAGATCTTTTTACCATGACGTAAGCTCTCCATATAAGATATTGCTCGACGGATTTATGTATCTCTTGCTTTAACTGTGCTACTGATTGATATAGCTCCTGCGACAGACGTGTACAGTTTCGGTCAAATTTGGCTTCATCCATCGATTTATAAAACAAGTACGCAAACAATCTTTATTCGTGACGATCTACATTTCAGTTGAATAAACAATGGATACTTTATATGTTTAGCTAACAAGGTTTAATCTGGGATTACCAAATATAGGGATTTGTAACAGCAAGCTTTAACCTTTAAATACCAATGAAATAACGAACTCTCGCGGAGGGCGGTAACTGCCAAGATGTTTCACCGGTTTGCATGCGGAGAAGACAGTATGTTGAACGAAAATTATTTGATTTCACTCTTTAATATTTCTGCTAACAGAAATAAAAAAAACTTAGGTACATATAAACGACTATATTTAATTCTGCACAAAGTAGTATTATAACTTGGAGAACGCATTTGGGTCAAAAAACGATCTATTGTTGGACTAGAATAACCTTGTATTCGCTGATTAAAAAACAAAATGGTGGCCGATTGATGGAGGGTAAGGCGATCAGGACTCTTTTGGTGCTTTAAACGACTTAGTCATATTATCTCCCTCCCCCTTGTCAACTATGTTATCCGCCAAAGAGATGTTAATGCTTCTCTAGTTTCATTCACAATTCAGATATATTAATATTTCGATTATTTTTTTAGACTGCGAAAATCAAGCTAATAGTATATTTGAATGTTTGTTTTAGTTTATGTTTGACCAAGTCATTGGAGGTGTAAATGGCTTCAATTAAAAGCGGACCTGTAAATCTACCAAACAAATAGTCGATGGAGACTCTCATGAGCTATCTATCGCCATAGTAGTGCACATGCGCATCCACAGCATGTAGGAACACCGCTCGGCCATTCCGCACCATAAATGATCTCGGGCGAGATGGCCCACTTATCAACGTGTTTATTGTTTATGTCTGGAGGCTATTTTTGTCACGATATGATGACGTCATTGGAGCTACATTATTATTTAATTACTTACAGAGGACAAAATTTGTATTATTGACAAGTCATACATAAAAAAGAACACTGTTTTGTTTAAAAGTGATTTTACCCGAGAAACAGGTTTGTTTGATGTGTTTTGTATTTATAGAAATCCGCGGAGTACTTTGTTTGATTCCCACGCATGTGCCCAAAAATCCGGCGGTGATCATGTCACGTTTATGTGTAAACGGATTGCCAGCATTCACCTCCGAGATTCACCTGTACCGGTAGGGAAAGTGTTGAAGGATATTTCGACATGATCCTCAATTCAACAGTTTTCCGGAATCTTTACGGAAACAGACAAATCAGAACAATACCGAGTACCTGATTTTATGTGGATTGGGCCTGGATACGGCGGAGATCCATATCGTAACGAGAGGATCAAGTCAGGTTTAAATCAAGATTCGATTTGGATATTTAATGTGTATGTGTCAGCAAAAATTATATTTTAAATTTGTATAAACGTAAAAATAATAATAGCTTGCGAAAGATCGTAACTGGATTAGATATCTACACCGTTATAATGAACATAATGGTATGCAACAGAAATGTTGCAGGAGGAGCATCATGTTGTCCTGGTGGTCTCACAACTAAGGGGCAACACAAACACAATTTGTTTGGCATGACTTTGTATTGCGTCTTGTGGTAATTCGAATGTAGGCCTAATTAATTAAAGTTGTTTTTGAAGTGTCTGTTTAAAGTTCTTTAAATAGACCCTTTGACTTTTGAATGGAATGTTAACTCATTTGGTGAAATGTAGGACACTAATATTTTACCAAAATACAGTGCTGTCAGCCAGTAAACGCAGTCACTGTGTTTCTGTCACTTACACAATGTAGTTAGTTGTAAGGACTGGCGCCAGACGTTTGTTGATAAAATAAAAAGTTATTCAACACAGGCCATTTAATGGCAACGCTCTCATTCTTATACAAAACTAAAAATCTCGGGGGGGATCCGACATATATTCAATCTATTGTTAAATGGGACATCTGTCAAACAGAACAACTTTGTCAAATCACGGGCGTCTGCATTTAAACTGCAGTCTTTTGCTAGTTACTTCATCTGCATGGTCCTACCTACGTTGAAGCTGTTGGTCGACTATAAGAAATTTTCTACAGCAAAAACAGCACCGAGCCAATCATTGAAGCCTAGAGAAGATTAATAAAACCATTACACAAAACCTAATTATCTCTTGCTGTCAAAGCAAACATCTGATGACGTACAACTGTAGTCCATAGAGATCCGTTCTATGACAGGCGGTTGAAATACCAACAAACCCGTTCCCAAGTCATCACAAATATGACAATATTCGATCCTAGAAGTATTAATATTTACACCAGTCAATTTAAAAAAGTGAACACAGATGGGGAGTATGTAAATGAGACCAGATATGAAACGTAGAAAATTTGTTAATAATACTAAAACGTTAAACACAATGTAAATGCTGTGTCATGAAGCCCGAGGGCATGAGGTGTCAATGTAATTCACAAATAAGTATTGATGTACCGCTCCGTTCTTCAAGTATAAGAGTGAGTCACACTATGTGGCTCCGGCAAAAGCGGATGTGGTTTTATAGGGTGCTTTCCTCAGTTTCTACCGCATTTAAGCAAAGAACAGCGTGAAATGGAACGACAAAAACAATGAATAATAGCAAAGCATGTGGAGCCCAGCGGTAGAAATGTGCTAAATCTATTATAAACAATGATGCTATTACTGTTAGCATTTTAATACCAATTCTCCATCCATGCATATTCGGCTTGTCAAGTTATTTCTCAGGAAAAGGGTCGAATTTGAAATGACTTTCGGGCAGACAAATATATGAATTAGGGAAGTTTGCTTGCGTCTATTGATATAACTAAAGCTACAGGACCGGATGAAATTAGCCCTAAATCTCTTGACAAATCCAGACCGTTCAGCCCAATCCTATGTAAATTCGTCATGTAGCTTGAGAAAAGATATTAACCCAAGCAAACCAACAAATCGAGAGTAAATGATGCGCCACTTTCAAATGGATACGTGACAGTGGGTGGTTTATTATATTGGAGATAAATCAAGAACGTTTTCGCGATACTTTTGACATATTGACGTGGAAAAATAGACATACAAATGCCACTCCAAGTGCACTTTTTGTTCACGTCAACAGTTGATGTGATCACGTGAATCCTTTTGAATAAAAACTAATAGTTTTTGGTGTCGAAAAACAGTGGGCCTAACTATCCGGTCTCGGCAATCCGAGAAATTTCAACTTTGAATTAAACCCGTAAGTCAGAATGAGTTTGTTTGTTATAAATGTGTGGTCGGTACGTTATGATTGCCAGTGGCGTGCGATCACTGAAGCTCATATATGATGCAAGTGGAACTTCTTGTGCATAAACTTTGTGCAGAATTGTTTGCTATTGTATTTCCCTCCCACTCTATTTGATAACTTGAATACCTGTCACTATGTGGAAACGTGAGGGCACACGAAAGATAGTGGATTACAGAAACAGGCTCTAAAGTACAAGCTAGATGTGGCCTTAATTTTTATACGGCAGTTTTTCGATTGGCTAAGATTGTACGTGATGTAACGAGATTGAGAATAGATATATAGGGTTATGGTAAACGTGTTGAAGCCAAATCCATAAGATAACTCGATAGTTCGAAAGAATAACATGTTTCATATAGTACAGACACGCTTGATTGCGCAGGTTATTGCATAGCGGTCATTGTTTTAATCTTGTTTACTATTTATTTGATGGTAGGCCTATGTATAGCCATTGTGAACGAGGATTGTCAGGGTCTCTGCGGAACTTTCACATTGCCCAAAGGCAATCATCTGTAGAATTTTGATTTGACACAGCCAACTTTGTAAATTGCTCTTGCTAAATTTGATGGAATTTTATGAATATTTTTTGGGGAAATAATCATTAGGATAAATTGAATTAAGATTGATAAAAGCCACTTATTTATAACATTAAGTTTAATTGTAAAACTTTAAGTGAAATAAATGTGATTATAAGCAAGACTAGGATGAAGGCAAAAAGTTTGCCTGTAAGCATATTTATGTTCTGTAACTACAATTGATTAATCACATTAAGCAATGACGCAAATATTGTGAACAGAGCAACAAACTGCGACGCTAACATGTAAGGATATCGTAAACTTATTTTACTTCTATATTTGACTAGATTTATGATAGGCAGTAGTAAATGTCAAACACTGTGAGTATAGGTCATAAGTTCAGGGGTCAGTTGTTAGGTCATTGTCAAAGTGAAAGTGGACGGACACATTCTTGCTTAACCGAAAGAGCTGACTGCAGTATTCTATTGCGTGTGAAATATCCACCAGAAATGTGATAGCCATAAGCTTTTTGTTAATCGAAATGGTAATCATCTAATACAAGTTTCAAGTTTGTTTATCGCAGGATAAGCCGAGTAGGCTTCTCTCCCAAAATATCAACAGCAACATAAATACAGATAAATATGTTAGAGATAATAAAAGTGTGTTACATATGCAGATCTAACACATATCTGGTAGTAAACATCTTACATCTAGCGCAGTTGAAATACATTTACGTAAGGATTTAAATGACTTAAGGTTCTTCAGATCAATTAACTTCTCGAATTTATGCAAGTCACACTATTAAATTGGTCAGTGTTTCGCTAAATATTTGTTTCTCAATACAGTTTTCCGGAAATAATTGTCGATTCTAATGTGGCCAAAGTTTCACCAAAAAATTATAATCTCTCTCAATTTAAATATGTTAAAGAATGTAGACAAAATCGCCTGTTTGTACAATACATTTGTCCCTGGATCTGATAGTAGTTATCATGTTATTTTGATGAGTAAGAGAACCGTCTGTGTGGGGAGCTAGGTAGGGCACTGTTTCAATGTTAATAAGTTTGTTCCTGGCACACTTCTACACTTGTTCACTTCCAAGTTCCAAGTTGAATCTTTTTTAACTTAACCATCAGGAGAGGAAACAATGAAAGGATGATTAACAGTTACAAATGTGCCACGCCTCTTAATTGTAAGTTCACTTTGTTGCTCAAACATTTTATTTGCTTATTTGCTAAGCTGTGAAGTAATTCACAGCCGCACAGATAAATGCTCTGGTTGGTGTCAGAGATGAAGCGTATTTTACTTTGTCAGTTCTATATGTCAAATTGCTGATCATAGCAAACGTTGACGAATTCAGACGACATCTCATCATCTCAATCCACTGCTTACGTGTTCTCTGCTGTCTAGGCTTCTTGTCGATATCATCAACTTCCGGCTTGTCATTGGACATATGTTCTCAGTCGTCTCTTTTGTATCATACCCATGGTCATTTACAACAGCACAAAGATAAGCTGAATTCAATATTCGAGAAAAGGCTATCTGTCAACAATCTTTATTATTAATACGTGTGTTTTAAAAATAATCAGTATACCCTGCCCACTTCCTGTATTTCATTTTGTTGGTTATATTTAACTGGTTTTGATATCCGACCAACTCTCTTTGGCAATATCAGGCGCTTTACTTTTATTGGGGATCCTTCATAGGTTTTGGCACGGTGAAATTTTTGCTTGCAGGTTTCCTCACTAAAAAACTCCTTTGTCACATCAAATTTATATTAGTCATATAAAGCAGCATTAACATGCTTACAACGTGCTTCGAGTCCAATGTCAGCACCACACTCACATTGATTTTCATTAATTACCCACACCTATCGATCGAATGTCGAATTTACACTTGTTTCATCTCTGTCCAACATTGGCTTTTGAGGAAACACATTTCGTTGTTCATTGAGATTTGACTTAGAAATCTCTTTTATGACCAGATTCACACTGTCCTCCCCAGCTTTTTAGTGAGTGGTGTACGAAAGGCCTGACTAGTTTCCGTTGATACACATCGTAGTGGAACCCCAGCATGAAGGTAACTTGATTCCTCAGGTATTGTCAATGTATTAAAGTCAAAGACTTGGGAGTCAAGGATTTTTTCTCCAAAACAAGAGTTGCGATTTATTGCTTCTAATCTGTAAAGAAAAGTTTTAAATTTACGTTTAATTATTTTAGTAAAAATGTTTCAGGCGAGCTTTAATTGAACAACATTTAATAGTATTTATTATTAATAAAGTTTGGAGCTGGTTTTGTTTTTATACTTTGTTTGGGCTACTGTTAAACATACAGCTGGCTGCCCTATGTAGGGACGTGGAATTAACAGGGGAAATTGCATCACAATACATTTTCTAAGGGCAACTTTATCTTTATGTATGACCGACTAACATAATGTATTTTTTTCAAATTGAGGCAAATTTTTTTAACAGTTTAATGTTTATAATGTATTATAATAAAACATGGATTTTTCGAAAAAAACAAGTCGAAATTGAATAAATCAGGTATGAATTAAAAACAAGCAAGGCAAAAGATTTCATGAACCTTAGGCATTTGACCTATATAATACATAGCCTGGGCCTATGACATCACGGCTATAAGTATGAACAGCAAAGACAAATAATTTTTTACGTGAACTACACAAGTAATTTCAACCCACGACAGATAAGAGAAAATATTGTCATATATTTTTTAAAAAATTCATAGTAAATTTGGCTGCGACAAATAAAAACAATACTTGAATGGTGTCAAAGGACCGAAAACACAGCAATAAAAATAATACATTGTAATTTGAGAAAAGTAATGGGAATGATTTGCGTCGACTGTTACTCAACAAGTAACGTATCCCTGGCCCTATCTACAAACAGAACTCAGGAGAGTTTTTGAGATCTGATTTTAATGAGATTGAATTTTACTGTTCTACGAATTTAGTTTTCCGATCAGACAGCTTCGTTCCACGATATCGGAGCTCTTTGTCAGTTTAGGAATCGTTAAAATACTTGATTACCATTAGAGCCTACCGAAAATGCAAAGCTTTAACTGCACCCATATTTAAAGAATGATGCTGTGTACACAAACAATATAGATTCGTTTTCTGATAGCAAGCGTAAGCAACAATAGTGTGCCGCGTGGGACAGAGTTGTGTAGCAGCGCCACTGTGAGTTACCTCTCATGTTTTCAAAGAGTAGCGCTCTTGACCTCGAAGAGGCAGCTGGCTTCAATGATTTACTTGATTGTTTGGCTTGTCCCATTCATTCTATCTCGGAATGCACTGTTACCTATACTTAACGGGAGATCACATAACCTAGTCACCTTTTCAAGAGATTGGATTGGCTTTTCGAATGACGTAGGCCTATCTATTTTGTTTAATGTAATGGTAACAACCGAAAACGGAACGGGTTTGTCACATTTCCCGTGACAAGTTTTGAGTTATCTGAAACTATTATCAATAGGAAACAGACAAAAGAAGTATTTTAAATGCTGACAAGCGATGGTATCAATTTAAAAGATATAGGCTTATGTCAGTATTTTATTGTTCTCAAGCAGCTAAGCGTACTTTTCAACTGTTCCCAAACATAGGGACAGTACCGTATAGTAAATGTTTTAGAACGTTTTGTATCTCAAAATAATACGTCCATAGCCTATACATTTGACCACATTTTCAAAGGTGATTTTACTATTATATATTTATGTTTGCTTAAAATAACAGTTTCCAATAATAATGCTCTGAGAGGGCTTCTTGATTTGACTATTCTTCATAGTGCGTCAGACTAGCCTTCGTCATGGTACATCAGGCTAGCTTTCTTGCCGGAGCTTTGGCACAAAGTTGAAGGTCTACATCGCTTCAGAATCCATTCCTATCCAGCTACAATCACTTATTAAACGTCATTCCCAATGAAGGCTATACCTGTAACTATATCACCTATGAGTGAATTGACAGATCAACAGATATGGGCTTCGAGCCTGAAATGAAACATTATTATTACATGCATAAGTACAGGGCTATTTGAAACAGTATAAACATCGCCATTAGCTTGTACTGACCAGGCATGTATCTGTATGTGCAACGACAAAAGATAACCCTATTGAGCCTAGCTATGCTACATGAAGCTTCCTAAACGCTAGAAATAGCCGAACGATACCATGATTCGTAATTTTATCTTCAAATATATAAAAAAAATTACATGGCCCTACCTTAACTTAAACCACCTCGTTTTCTTCCTTGAACAGTTTTGGTGCTTTTGTGCACTGCATAACGAATCACAACAAAAAACAGGATTCGTTGTTCAGCTAATGAAGGTTGACGGTGCTTCGAAAATATCTCTGCCGGGAAAGAGTGTCATCCCACCCCTCGTGGAATAGAGAACAACAGCCATTAACCCACAATAAACGCGATTGGCCATTGGTCTCACAAAGATTGATTGTGCGTCCCAAATATCTTTTCGCTTCTTTACTTTATTTGGGTTTAACGGTGATCTCTCAATTACATCAAGACGGATTGTCCGCTTCACACGGTTCCTTGCATAAATATGGTGAACAATTGGGAGAAACCTCATTAAAAAAAACCCCAGATAGGCGGAGACATCATGTGTCACTTAATTGCCAGATGGCAACAAACGGATGAACTGTACATCACATCGAAGTAAGATTAGTCCGCCGACACGCTAATAACTAAACCATACCTACTCCCAAAATATATGCCAAAATTAATGCCTTCCATCTCTGTATAGTGGATTTGTATTTCATCTAAAAGGGTTGATGGTGCTATAATAACGAGAAAAAAACGCGATGCGTGAGTTGAATAACGAATACTGTTTTTTTGTTTTCGTTATTCGTGAATAGACGAATGTGCCAGCGGTTATCTTTTTGTACACAATACTGGGTCGGAAGTCGCTCCTTCTCGACAGATATATTGTTAGAGCACTATCAACCTTTGAAACCTCAAAAACAAATCTACTATACAGAGCGGAGGGCATTAATTTGACATATATAATATAGTGTCGGCCTACTAATCTTACTTCGTTGTGATGAAAAGTTCACTTGTTCGTATTCGTCTGTCGCCATCTGGCATGTGAGAGAGACACATGATGGGAATCTGAGGGGGTGTATTTACGAGGTTTCCGCCCGACTGTCCATATTTAAGCAAGGAACAGTGTGAAGTGGACAATCCGTCGTGACGTAAGTGAAATAACACTGTTAATTACAACGTTAAACCCCAATAAGGAAAATATATTTGAGACGCACCATCAATCTTTGTGAGACCAATCACGAATCCTTTTTTTTGTGGGTTAGGAGCTGTTGATCGCTTTACCACAAGGGATGCGAAGACACTCTTTCGGAAGAGATATTTTCAAAGCACCGTCAACCTATATGAGTTGTATAACGAATCCTGTTTTATTGTCATTATTCGTGATTCCATAAGGAATTCCGTTGGTTAAGTGGTAAGCGTGTCGGCCTACTAATCTTAATTCTATTTGTTGTATAGTTCACGGGTTCTTCTCCATTTGTTGTCATCTGGCATATGAGTGAGAAGCATGTTGCGACTCCGGAAATCCGGGGGTGTTTCCTTCCGATTGTCCCTCGTATTTACGCAAGGAACAATGTAAAGTAGACAATCCGTCGTGATGTTAGTGACATGACACTTTTATGTACAACGTTAAACCCCAAATAAAGAAAAGAAACGAAAGATATTTGAGAAGTACCATCAACCTTTGTGAGACCAATCACGAATCCTGTTTTTGTGGGTTATGAGTCTGTTGTTATCTATATCACGAGGGATGGGAAGACACTCTTTACCGGCAGAGATATTTTCAAAGCACCATCAACCTATATGAGTTGAATAACGAATCCTGTTTTTTTGTCATTAT
>JARFOD010024467.1:0-10842 GCA_031763545.1 Mopalia muscosa
TGTGAGTCTATCATAGACCAGTTTATACACTCTACTGTAAATACCATAAGTTAGTTTCCAGTTGATGGAGATCAACAGCTACTGTTTCATTGAAATCTGTTGCTAATGGCAGACCTACAGCTGGTTTAGCGGAAGGCCCCTTGTGTTTCAGGCAAATATCACAGACCTACAGCTGGTCTAGCGGAAGTCCCCTTGTGTTTAAGGCAAATATCACAGACCTACAGCTGGTTTTAGTGGAAGGCCCCTTGACTTGTGTTTCAGGAAAATATCACAGACCTACAGCTGGATTAGCGGAAGGCCCCTTGTGTTTAAGGCAAATATCACAGCTAGTAACTACTTCTTCTAATACTCTTAATATTTCAACATCACTGATTCCAGCATTTTAAATAACTTCGACAACTTTTCACTAGAAGCCTGGCCAAATTGTTGATGTAATTTTTTTTACAATTTTTGTTTATTCTTGTTTATACATATGCTGCTGTTAAGAACAGTTGTAGAAAGAATCTCTTCACTTTCTAAGAGATTTTGCTCAATCCTAGCACTTATATTGACACAATAATGCCCAGTGAAAGTAAGCACTAAATCTACTTGTTTGACAAATATAACAGCCTGGTTATTGTTCAGATTTAAGACAGCTCCAGCTGTTTTCCATGAAGATTTGCTAAGTAATAGGGGAATATCTAGATCCACAACTTCTGTGTCAATTTTACACATAGTGTCACCAATCACTGCTGGAATAATAACATTCTTTATTGAGTTGACACAAACCCCATCCCCAAATCTACAGCTTTTCTGACTGGTCTGGGTGAGTACCATTGCTCTTTTATCGCCAGGCAGTGCCTGTATGAAATTATATAACCATTTTTCACCACACAGTTCTTGAACAGGCTGTATCAATGACAGCCAAACCAAAAGATTCTACCATTAAAATTTCATTCGCACTTTTTTGTTCTTTTGTGAACTAAGTTAGATGAGAGCTTTCTTCAGCTTGGTTTTATCTGTTACTGACTTAACATTCTCAGTTGATGATCGATAGGGACAATCTTTAGCCCAATGGAAAGTCCACTGACATATGGCACAGTGTGTTCTACGTCCCAGTTTATCTAAAGGGTTTGTGCCTCTTTTGGGTACTGAACCATATTGAGATTTATTGTAAGCACAAGCTCTGTTTCTATCTCTATTATATTTCTGAGTATAAAATACATCTTTGTGATTAATATTTATTCCACTAGCCCCTTTTTTTGTCTACCAGACTGATAGTGTGGGTAAAAATCCTTCTAAGAGCTGATTTCGTGGATGAAAATTTGACATCTGTAGCTGCTGTAAGTGCCAGCTGTCTCTTGTTTGAACTCAAACTTGCACAGTACAAAAGTTTAAAAGACAAAACTGGGTCAGGCATAAGCATCTCATATTTCTTGCACTGAGTGTATAAATGTTCAAACAGTATTATAAAGTGTGACATGGTGCATTCATCACTCTTACCAAAGGTATCAAAGTTTTTGTATGCCTGATGTGCCAAATCAATATTTTCTTTGTGATAAGGGGAATCCAAACTCCCAATCAAAATGTCCTTTTGGCCTAGTCTGACCACTTAAAGATAAATTAACTGCCAAGCTTGTTTGTCTTTATCTAAATCTGTAACCAACCTCCAGACAGTGATCTCTTGCCATCATAGACTTTGTCTGGGCCCAAGGCCAGTTGTATTTTATAGCTGTTACTGTGAGCCATAATCTATCTAGCTCTGCTACCATTCATAACTGAACTGAACAACTGTTTAAACACAAAGTTTGCTTACTCAACATACAACTAACATATCTACATAATCCTAAATCTCACAACTGCTGCCTTTTAGTTCAGCGTCCTTGATAACTGGCCACACCAGATCTGACCAGAAAAGCTTCCTTGGACCTGCCTCAACATCTGGTTGTAAAGTCCAATGACAGGTGACACCTTAATGGTTAGTGTGAAGAGGCTATGTTAACAGTATCCAAGTCCAACATGGTGTCAACAGCTGACTGGACTTCAGCAAAAACTTTTTATTTGTTTTACCAATGGCCATTTTGTCTTGATTTGTCATCATTTCTGTGACATTCTACAAATACAGGAAATATGACTTAACTTTTCCGATTTTGTTGTCAGTAGACTACTTTAAACTATGCAATTGTGACCCTGATAGGCCCAAGGCCAATGCAAAAAAGAATCCCCCATTCATCCCAGCAACGCAGTGTGCAGGATGAGAGAGATTCTTTGAGTACAGTGTATAGGCCGAGTACCTGAGGGGTCACACCCACCCGTATTAACTGTTTCAAGAATTTCGGTTTTAATTTTGTTCCCAACCCTGTTGTAACTGACAAATGAAACTTGTGCTTGCAAAAAGATATGGGTATTAGGGTGTGGCTGGTTTATATAGGGGATGAGTACTGTTAAAGTCTTGTTAAAGACCACATGACAGCTGACTGCTTGATAGAATTAGGCAATTGTGACCCCTCAGGCCCTCAGCCTTATACTAAAAGAATCTCTATCATCCTGCACTCTGCGTTGCTTGGATGAGAAAGGGATTTCCCATCAGTCACACTCTGCTTTTGGGAAGCTTACATGTACATCGATAACCATTCAATATCTGTATACAAAACTTTTTATTAATTATACAATTTCTGGATAACCACTTCTCGTTTTGTCTTGATTGGTCATCATTTCTGTGACATTCTACAAATACAGGAAATATGACAGTGAAATATATCACAAAACGAGAAGTGGTTATCCAGAAATTGTATAATTATGTTTCTCCACTTCTAAATGTCGTTCAAAACTTATATTATTACCTTTTCCTACAGGGGGTTAGCCAGAAATCAGAAGTAGGTTGTCCAAAATGGCCATTTTGCTTCACTTTTCGAAAAATTGGGTGTCCAATTTGACAGATTTCCTATCTCTTGCATGTTAAAGTTTCTTAAAACAGGGTGTCCAAATTAGGCAATTGTTCACCTCAGGGTGTCCATTTGGACCGGTGTCTGCCTAAGCCCATGTTTTCCTACAAAAGAGCAAGTAATACATTCTCTATTCTTAAACTCATTTTGGATCAGAGTGTTAACCAGCTACCTGTGTGCCCGTTGGTGGGAAAGGCATTTGTCTTCTAAATGTGATAAAAAAAAGGTTTATTTAGTAGAATTGTCCTTGAACTGAAAAAGTTAGCCTCATTTTTTTAAACACTCTGTCTATTTTTTATTTTTTTATTTTTTATTTTTTGTCTTACCATTGAAAATCATATAAAAATTTAAAGGAAATATCTTTCAAAAGTCTAGGTGGAAATTTTTAAGGCACCCTTTTGGTGATATGCAAAATAAAAACAGGTTGTTAACTATCAGAATCAGCAACTGTTCGAAAGGGAAAAAGCTAAAAACCACTAGCACCATCTGGAAACAAGGGTAGTATTCTTCCAAAGCTAGACTAGCATTAAATTTAACATAAACCTACTACCTACCTATTGACTCACTATTTTGGTTTATTATCAAACCATCATTATCAATAAGTGATTATCAAACTCCTGATGATGGTTTGATAATATAATGCATAGTGACTATATGCCCACATTTTGACACCATCGAAATCCAAGAATTACATATGCAGTCATAATGCGAACAAAAATAATTTTAATATTATTTGCCAAATTTCACATTTGCTAGTTATATTATCAATATACCACCAGGTCTAAGAGTTTCTAATTTTTTCTTTTTTTTTTTCCAACCATTCTTGAGCAGTCCAATGGTGTAACAGAAAAGTTGAATTTTTATTATGATTTGTTTTCTGCAATAAAAATGTCAAATATTTTGGATTTTTTTTTTTACAAAAATAAGCAAATCTTCACAATTGTGATTGTTGGACAGTGCAGTTTGTTGAATATGCAAACACATTCAGATACGTTTTTATCTATATAGGCCTACCCTTAAAAGTATAAAAACATTAAGTAGTTTCATTTTTACACTCCATAGTGGGGCTTTTAAAAATAAGCTTCTTAAAATTGAGTTTGATTTAGAGTTAACAACTATGCTTACTCGAATACAAGTACAATGCAGATGGTTTGTCTTTGAAAATGTGCAATAAAAATAATTATATCGAAAAACAGTTATCTTTCCCTTTAAGTTGACAGCCAACCTCCAGGTCTTAACGATAACCCTGATGTTAGATTATACAAGAAAAGTTTGTTGTCACCACATATTTGATGATATTGTGTTTAGATGTCTGATTTTCTGATTGGCCAGTGCTACATGTATCAGTTGTTACCAAGTATTACAATGTATTGTACCTGTTGGTATTTGTTTTGTTTTGTAGGCCTGTTGCTCCAGCGAGAGAAGATGTTTAAATATGTATTCTACTTAGCAGGTAAGCATTGTTTTTTGTTAATCATTGACTGACAGGTAAGCTAATATAAATAGAAGTGAAAATCGCAAACTTTGTTCATTTTTAGCTTTTTTGCCATGGTCATATTGAGTATTTTATGAGCTAGCTGAAAACCAGTTATATTATGGAAATGTAGTTGGACTTTTAGTGATGATGAATATTTAATAGTATCTTTCATATGGACCATGTCTTCTGTTGTGCAAACAAGCTTTATGTAATGTTTCAAGAACGTAGTCAGCCTTATTTGTCTAACAACCAATTAGGCACTTAAAGTTTAAAAGTTTAAAGTTTATCTAGTTATTCATTCTGCAGTTCTATGCATATTGCTAATTTACTCATTTTTGTTATCGGCTAATCTTATAAACCTCTATTCCAATCATGTTCATATTTTGGATTTAGCATCCTCGTAAGGTGTAGCTACATGTATGCTGGTCTCATTTAGGTTTTGATCCATTTATTTATTCTTTTGATATCCATTTGTCTGTCTTCTGCAGTTCTATGCATATTGCTTTTTTCTTATTATCACTATATCTCTGGAACCGCTGCTTCAATTACTTTCATGGTCTAGTTTTGCAGGTAACATTCCTGTCAGTCTGTCCGTTCGTCCCATAACAATTCTTGTTATCACTATATCACAGGAACGGCTGCTACAATCACATTATGGCCCGCAGTGGTGACTTAGTGGTTAGCTAGTGCACTTTCTAGTGCCTACTTCGCTGTACCCTTCACAGGATCGAATCAGTCTGTCGACCTTAGGAAAACTGTCAAAATTGGACTCCCAGTTATTTGAAAAGTGAAGTAAAATGACCATTTTGGACACCCTACTTCTGAAATCTGGCTAAGCCCCTGGTACGATGTTAAACCCCAATCAATCAAACAAACAAACCAACCAATCACATTAATATTTTATTCAAAGCTTCTCCACATGGTCTAGCTATGCAGGTAACATTTTTGTTCCTGTCTGTTTGTCCGTTCGTCTTTAATTGGGTCATTAGGCCTGCAGCCGTGGCTCAGTGGTAGGGAGTGCGCTTCCTGAACTGAACATGCTTCGATTTACCATTCACAGGTTCGAGTCCGCCTTTCGACCATCAGGTATAAGAGCGAGACACATGTTGTGGTTTTTACGAGGTTTTCCGCCGTAATAATAAGGCTGTGTGAAGTGGACAATCCGTCATCATATAAGTGAAATACCCTTGAGGACGACGTTAAAGACCAATCAAACACACAAACAAACCACATTTTTTCCAGTTCTCCCCAACATCACAGGCCTGATTATTGACAGCAATGTCCAATAACTGTATAATACAAACTCCATTTGATCTCAGGATTAACATATTCATTATTTAAAATCTGCAGTAAAAAGCTTTTTAAGATCACCTCTTTGAACAATTTTGGAAACCTATGAATCGTTTCTCCTTAAATCTGTTTTGTTACAGTAATACACAAAGGGATTTGGGGTGGAATGATACACCGATACATCATTGTATCGCTATATTTTTCCCACGATAAGATACATTATTTTATAGCCCTGTATCGCTAACCACACAATTGTGTATTAAAGTCCTGCAAGCCATAATCGAGGTGAATCGTGGTGGAGGAATTAAAAATACATATTTATTTGAATCCTCTCATGACTTTATTCCTCAGAACAATCAATAAAGCAAACAAACCAACCAAGTTTAAATTTGCCATTAAAAGCGGGGTAAATTGTAGGCTTGCAAAGCCTGAATCAAGATGCAACATCACTATACATCTTGTGAGGCCCATATAGAGATACTCATTGAATCGTGGCTGGATTGTATCATTACACCTCTTGTTACACATATGAAGCCCAGTTCTTTCCATTTCTCCAAACAGCAGATGTTTGGGGTCACCCCTGAAAAAAAATTTAAAATTTCTCACCACTAATTTTTAGGTTAAGAAGATCTAACCAGACCAAATTATTGAAAAAATTTATTTGAAATTTTTTTAAAATTTCTCACCAGACTTAGGATTGAACATGGTGGTAGGTTGCATGGTTGCACTTGGGGTCTACCTTTTGTAATACCTTTAATGTTATGACCTTCTGATTTGAGGTGAGTAATCTGTGCTGAAGCATAGGACAGCACACCTCAAATCTGAAGGCCTGTCATGTTGTGTATTTTTTACTTTTATCTTGACTAGTGTCACAGGATTTCTTTTGCCATTGGCCATGTAAACCCTCTTTTCAGTGAAAAGCCTTTAGATCAAACACCACAAAGAAACTGTGTTGGTACAATAGGCAGGGATGAAACTGTATTAAATAATTTGCGTCCTAATGAAAGTCTTACTTTGCTCAATTCTTCTGAATAACCAACCAGATTTTTCTTCCTCTGATTTTTTTTATTACAATTAATTCTAAATGTTTTTGTTTTCTTAATTTCAGGTACAGATATTTCTAATGGTGAGGAGGTTGCAATCAAATTAGAATGTGTGAAGACAAAGCATCCACAATTGCATATAGAAAGCAAGATTTACAAAATGATGCAAGGTGGAGGTATGTACTTGTGCTACTTTTCCATTGATTTGAGAATTTAACGCTAAGATTGTCATAGTCTAGAGTTTTTAACATATGACATAGGATTGTCTCGACATTATTAAATTTAGGCAAGGAGGCAACATGATTTCAAATAGGTTTTTGCTTGTACAAAAAGGTCAAAGAACCAATGAAGACAATTTGATCTTCTTGTGAGGACCAGAAATTAATGTTGCATAAGGATGTCCTTTACTAATATGTTTCTCAACATTTAATATGTGCTCTCAGAGCTAATGGGAATGGGAAACTGATCTGTTTGTGGTGTCTGTCTTGGGTCCTGTCATCGTCCTGCATTTGTCCCATCCTGTCTTTGTTTGTTGCCAGTGGTGTCGAGGGTGGTTTCCTTCACCATTGAGCTGGCACGCCATGGAGAAATACACTGGAGTACGACATTAAACCCCTATCAAACAAGCAAACATTTAATATATTATATATTACCTTAACATGTTGTATGTTTACTTTATGACCATTTCCCTCTGATTTTGATTTTGTCTCAGTTGGTATTCCTACAATCAAATGGTGTGGAGCAGAAGGAGATTACAATGTGATGGTTATGGAATTGCTGGGACCCAGTTTAGAAGACCTATTTAATTTCTGCTCAAGAAAATTCAGTCTTAAAACAGTTTTGCTTTTAGCAGATCAATTGGTAAGAAGATTTATGTTGTGTTATAATTAGTGTCCATCCGTCACACTTTGGTTCCTGAGGCTGTTTTGAGAACTGTCAAATATGTTTGTCCCAAGCTGTTGTCATCATACATTAAAAACAATTTGGTAAACCTATAAATTGGTCCTTCTAAATTATGTTTGCACAACCATTGGAAGAAGCCATTCTGTCTGTTTTTCCAAACAGTACAGGCCTGCTAACACAGCTCCTGCGGAGAATGCTATGACGCAGTTATCATCATGAGTTGCTTTTTTAATGGTCTTACACTTCTTGAAACCAAATAACCTAGAGTTTGGACTAAAAAGTTATGGAAGAAAGCTCAGTATGAATATACTGGGCAAATGTTTTGGATGATGACTTTTGTGGTTGATTGTAAAGTTGATTATCTTTATTTATCCTATCTTGATTAGTGGATAGGTCTTTTGATCCTTCAAAGTACTTTTCAACATACTCACTTTTTTTTCTCTCTTTGTTCCAGATAAGCAGAATAGAGTACATACATTCAAAAAATTTTATCCATAGAGATGTCAAACCTGACAATTTTCTTATGGGCCTTGGTAAGAAAGGCAATCTTGTATATATCATAGACTTTGGTTTGGCGAAAAAGTATAGAGATGCAAGAACACATCAACATATACCATACAGGGAAAACAAGAATCTCACAGGAACGGCCAGATATGCTAGTATAAATACACATTTAGGAATAGGTAAGCTGTCATAATATTTAATCATGAAGAGGGAGCTTTTAACAAGTAGCCAGTCTGTGATTTCTTTCTATTGCATTTATATCTTGAAAATAAATTCATGGCTTAACTTGAGACTAAGTATATAGTTTTGTTTTGTTAACACAATGTATGGGATCAGATTTCACAAAATTCTGCAAAACGGTATGGTTACCATTGCATAATTTTACGATATCATTGCTGATATGTGTTGTGAACTTGACCAGTTGACCAATTAATCTCCAATTTTGAAACAAGTTTCCTGTTGTTAAGTTGATTAATAGTGTAGAGCATGTAAGTGATGTCCTGTGATCTGTGATATTTCACATAATTCACTGCACTTCTGGGTGCTACCAACATTCAACCTAGTTCTGTCATCTGGGTACAATGGATGGTGATTAAAATAGTCATTTTGCTTACTTCTTAATTAACAAGGGGTTCAATTTTTACGGTTTTCCTATCTCCTGCTGTATGTTATAAAGTAGACAGATAGATACCCCTCTGCCTAAGCACTTGCCTAGCGTGATTGGAAAGTTAAAAAGATAGTGATTCTCCCCTTTTAGTCCTATAATTGCTCCCAGCAGCAACACAAAATGCAGTTTTGAAAGATTTATCTTTTCTTAAAGGTGTCCCGTTTGTAAGTAACCAATCGAGTTGGTTAAGGTTTGAGGAATTTAGAAAAAATGCCTTATCTTTCGTATTATATTTTTGCAGAACAAAGTAGAAGAGACGACATGGAGTCACTAGGCTATGTTTTCATGTACTACTTGAGGGGCAGTCTTCCCTGGCAGGGTTTAAAAGCTGCAACAAAAAGACAGAAATATGAAAGAATAAGTGAGAAAAAAATGTCAACTCCTATTGAGGAGTTATGTAAAGGTTTCCCATGTAAGTACACTTTAAACAGTGATTATAACTCAGAGGGATAACCAAAACCTGCCTTCTAGATAAAGGCAGATTGTTAGAAGAGTAGAAATTCTGTCTTTTCTTAGCACTGGAGGAAAATTAACTTTCAAACATTCAAAACTCTTGTACTAGTTTACTCTCTCTCATTTTCTAGCGGGTGGTTGAGGGAGCTTCATGTTGCCCTCTGAGCTAAAGTGGAACAGTAAGCTGATCTGTTTGTGGTGTCTGTATTGCGTCCTGTTGTTGTCGTCCTGTATTTGTCACGTCCTGTCTTTGTCGCGTCCTGTCTTTGTTTGTTGGTGGTTTTCTTCACCCATTGGGCATGCACGTCGTCATAAAAGTACAATCAAACAATCAAACTTGTTTCTCTATTCCTTTTTAGCACGGTCTGAAGAGCCTCTACATTAATGAAAATTTTTTATCCTCCTGTCATAAGCCTTATTAGCACTGTCTGACTGAGCTGGCCCTGCTTGCCAATGACCCAAGTGCCAATCTCTCTGGCAGCAAGGAAAATTGTGTTTATCGAAAATTTAAATATAATTATGTATAATATATTTAATTAAAAATAATTTTCTAATCTGCTATCACGCGTTTTTAAGTGGTTAGCTGGTCTCCTATTAACCATCATGTCTATCAGTGAGTCAAACAATGTGGCTTCGTCACAAGGTGGTTATTTTTATGCAGTTTGCTCTTGTTTTTCGACTGAATTTAAGCAAAAAACAGTGTAAAATGGACAACCTGCCACAAAATTGAAATACCCTCGAGTACGACATTAAACCCCAATGAAATAAACTTATATGTTGGGGAAGGAGCTCTCTATTGCCTGGATGCTCTTCAATATAGGAGGCAACAGTTACTCCTACGTCTTGTGATATGTCTTGTTTGTTTGTTTGTTGCCAGTCCCCTAAAGGTTGCTTTTTCCACCTATTTGGCTGACATGCAGTCATATGACTTATATAGTGTTTAGTACAATGTTAAACCCTACTCAACTAAGTGTAATCCTCTGCCTATTTTACTTCCAGCTGAATTTGCCACATATTTGAATTTTTGTCGATCTTTGAGGTTTGATGACAAGCCAGATTACTCCTATTTACGACAATTATACAGAAACTTATTCCATCGGCAGGGCTTCACATATGACTATGTGTTTGATTGGAACATGTTAAAATTTGTGAGTTTTGTGTTTTTCAGCTTCCATAAAAGCATCTTTTTTAATATCTGTCCATACTAAGCAAACAGATTCTATATTCCAGTGATTTCACAAGTCTATAGTTCAATTGGATTTAGCGTTTCATTTTGTTCAACAGTGTTGACTTTCAGCACTAATATAGGAATAGCTACTCGATTGTTTGGGTCACTTGAGCAATTGCTCATGAGCAGTATTTACATAACAGTCACATTGCCTTCACGCCCTGTGAGGGAGCGGGTGGGCTATGGCCCTGCAGAATACTCCCTTGGCTTCCTTGGTCGATCGTAAGAGGCGAGAAAAGAGGTTGCTTTCTGTTACCCTGGTGTTTGCAGAGCTAGAGGGTAACCTTAAGCAGATTTGTTTGTGATGTCATGTATTTGTGTCCGTCGTCATATAAGTGAAATACCCTTGAGTA
>JARFOD010024478.1:0-10842 GCA_031763545.1 Mopalia muscosa
GGAGATTTGATGGGGATGATAAGCATATATTTTCAAAAAAAGCCTCTAGTGGTGGACCTGCTAGCTACTCAGCTTGTAAATAAGTTTATTTTTTCGTCATCAAATAAAGCGTGACAAGACCATTTCTCTTACACACAGACAATAACGTTTTATATTGTCGCATATCCATGTTGTGTTTCCAACCATGACCATTGCAGTTCCTCCTGTTCCAGTCTACTGCCATTTCACTGATGCCACATCTAATGAACTTGTCCATCAGATGATTTCATAACAATTCTTTGAATGAAACACTTTCAAAATTTGTGATGTTGTTAAAAGTTTGGATTTAAATAGAACTTGAACTTGGACTAAGAGTTTTTCAGTATATCAGAAAGGTTCAAATATATTTTCTGAGAAAGTGACAGAAACAATCAAACAGTGTATTAACTAGCAAGACTGCTCAGATGAATGTTGAGACGAGAATAAACATGCAAAATTTATGGCCCTTTGGCTAATGTCACTCTGTTTGAAGAGCAGCAATGCCGTCTTCACTTAGCACTGGAGGAAGATTAACTTTCCAGCATTATGGAAACGCTCCACATCTTGGTTGTGCTAGTGTCAATTATTGTTGGAATACATCGCTGACGTATAAGTGATATAGCCTTAATCAAGGTGAAAACTTCAATCAATCCATAAATCAGGCAAAATAAATGGTTTATAAATGACACAAATATTTGTAACTGAATGTATTTGTCATCTCAAGACAGACTTGAATTAAAAAATTAATAAAATGTTAATCAATGAATGCTTGAGATCACTTTTGCATCCATGTCTGAGTGAATCTGAGCATAAGTGTATTAGATTAAACCAATGTCTTGAGTTTATGTTAATGATTAAGTTAACCATGCATTTAATATCAGGAAATCTCACTACAAATGCAAGCTATTTCATTCATACGGACTAATTCATTATTTTAGAAGCACATATTTATAGAAAGACAATGATTGGACTACTGTGTCCGTCCATTATGTTAAGTCTCTTCAGTGGAAATCAACAAGGTATATGTAACATTTTTCCCTACACAGGCCCGCCGAGTACATGAAGCAAATTCAGAATTATCATCAATAACCGTAAGAAAGTTTGTCTTAATCCAGCTATACTTGTCAAACCCTTCATTGTGGCTTTTTTGTAACATTGTTAATCTCACATAATACATAATCTAGTTGGTTCTTATTGCTTACAATAACAGAAAGTTTGCTTGTTGCGATGACGGTCATAGGTCAGCCAATCATGGGGCCAAGGAACCCCTTCTATTTATATCCCTACACCATGAATTTTTCACTCAAAAATGAAAATGTCGGTTCTGTTTTGAAGCACTTTGATGTAATGACTTACTCGAAGAAACAAATTTGAATGCCAATATAAGTGTATTAAAGGCAAAATCAATATGTCCTTTTTTAACTATAGAATGAATATGATTGGCTGCTTGTGAAGAGAAGCCACATTCTGTTACAAGCAAGATCAGCTGTCAGTTTCATCAATTTATACATGCACTGTTACATGTCTAATCACTGTGGTGAAATAACATAGATCATACCTTTTCTGCTCCTTATCAAGGCCCCAACAATAACCTGTTTTGATTGATTCAAAATCTTCAACAACAAAAAAAAAAAAATCATTTCTCAAAACATATTTTTTGTACATTAAACAACTGTACCAAATGGTGCAGAAAAGGTTGATGATCTATTTTCACCTAATTGCTTGTGTTATGTCTTATTCACTAAAATTTGTCCCACAAAGCATTAAACATTTATGTATCATGTTCTGCTTTGCATATAATCCTTTAATATATAATCATTGTTTCTTTTTTTATTGTTTTATTAACCTAAAAAAGAAAACACATGCCTATCATCTTGGTAAAATGCATTTGACTATAAAGGTTTGTTTTTTTATCAATGACCTTGACCTTTGTATTGCGTCTTGTGGATGGCTAATGTTATGATACTGTTCACTTGATATGCTTCAATATAATCAAGTTTGTGTTTACTAAACAAATGTATATATGACCTTATATTTTCGAAAGAGAAGGCAAGCAGTGCTTTGTGTAATGCTTGATCTATATGTTTGAGGTAGGCCTACCCAATATACATGAAGCTTTTAAAATAATCATCGTTTATCAGAGTTATAACCTCCACCATTTTATCAAGACCCCTTCAAACAAAGTCAATAATGGGCACACTGGTTATAATGCTGCCGTTTGTAATGATTATGTCATTTTATTGGGGTAAAATATTTCACATGTAAATGGAAGTGGTGAACAATATTCTGTAAAGTTTCCAATAATTTAGACAATGGTTTTGAGGGAGCTTCCTATTTCCCTGGTGCTCTTGTAGGTAATTGGCAGCAAGAAGCTCACTGGTCTTTTATTATTTCCAGTCATGTTGAGGGTGGTTTTCTACATCTGTTAGACTGACTGTCCATGCTGTATGGGTGAAATAACTTAAAGAACGGCATTTAACCTGAGTCGAAGACAGAAACAAATGAGATGATATACACATTTGTGAACATTGTATGTTTCATTTAGCTGCTTTTCCTCAGTTTGGTGTGCTTATTTTATGTTTTTGTTTGCCCGACATCAAGGCACACAATAGTAATATGCACATTTTGGAGAGGGAGGTCATTTATCGTTTAGAGCTGGTTCTCTCACTTCACTGTCATCACATTTGTTATAGAGGACACTGGCCTTTTGTAATGAGCCCACAAATGTTTATTCTTGGTTATGTTGAAAATGTCAATGAATCTCAACTATTTTGATATCAGAGCACTGTCTGCGATTCTCAATCCTCAACATTTCAAGACTCTCAATTAGCTATCTAAACACATAACTGTGACACAGGAGTTATTCAGTAAGAAACCATTGTAGAATATGTGCCATCAAAACATAAGGTTTAATAATTCTGGTTTAATATTGGTGCAACATTTTAATGATCAGCATGTGAAAAGCAAGTTCTATGTATGCACTTTTCTGGATTCATACAACAAGCACTTACCAGTGGAATATAAGAGAGGGGTTGTGATAAAATACAGAATAATTAACTTTCCAACAGTATGGAATTGCTTCACATCTTGGTTGTGCCAGTGTCAATAATGGTTGGAATACATGACGTCATATGAGTGAAATATCCTTAAGCACAGTGTAAAACACCAATCAATCACTCATTAAGCAATCTAAAGAACATAGTTGTATTAGCACTTGACAAAACTTTTCCTATTACTTTTCCATGTTTGAACTTCAGAACTTTGAGAATAGTTAATCTTGCTACAAAAACTACAATTGTCTTTAAATTCATTGGAAATTAAACTGAATGTGTAAGTATGTGTCTTTCTGTATTGGTAAGTTGTAACCAACTGTATCCTAATATAT
The DNA here is from genome assembly GCA_031763545.1 of Mopalia muscosa. NCBI lineage: Eukaryota > Metazoa > Mollusca > Polyplacophora > Chitonida > Mopaliidae > Mopalia > Mopalia muscosa. Next base: position 3,404 of record JARFOD010024478.1, read on the forward strand.
TATTTACTGTATTCTGGAGTATGATGTTAAACACAAATGAAGCTATGTGAGTGTGAGAAATTGATATATTATCCATCATGTCTATTTAGGTACCGGTATTATGTTTTGATATATACCTTATCTTTTTCAGTCCCCTAGGATTACAAATGTACCACAAGTAAGTAACATATGTAAATACCTGTCAAAGTATTCTAAAGCCTGGCCCCATGAGGGAGCAGGTGGGCCATGGCCCTGCAGAATACTCCCTCTGCTTCCTCGGTATATCGTAAGAGGCGAGAAAAGAGGTTGCTTTCTGTTGCCCTGGTGTTTTCAGAGCTATAGGTAACGGGAAGCAGTTTTGTTTGTGATGTTCTGTATTTTTGTTCGTTGTCATATAAGTGAAATACCCTTGAGTACGACGTTAAACACCAATCAATCAAACAAACAAACAAAAAAATCTAAAGCCTGTCTTATATTAGGCAAAAGTCCACTGGACAATCATCTAACAAATTATTCTCGAAAATCCATTAAATTTATTTAAAAACCATAAGATTTGTTTCCTTATCATGTTCTCATTACAATCATGATGTCTGATCACCCTGATTACTATCATCATCCTTATTTAACACGGCCTTCTGGCTAAGGCCAGTTTGTTTGAAGAGAAGCAATGCTGTTTTTACTTAACACCGGAGGAAGATTAACTTTCCAGCATTATGGAAACGCTTCACATTTTGGTTATGCTAGTTTCAATTATTGTTGGAATACACCAGCTGTCATATAAATGAAATACCCTTAAGCACGGCGTTAAAAACCAATCAATCAATCAACCAATCAATCTTATTACATGAATGATGTCATGATCTCTCCTGATAGCCCTATTACACTCGGGATCTCACTTACAACAATAATATTCTAATGGTCCACAATTATTGATGTCTCATTACAATAACTCCAATCAGTGGGTTTAGTGATTAGCATGTTGGCCCTAAATCCTACCTCGATGTACCGCTCAATGGATTAAGTCAGCCTTGTTTCCTCAGGTACATGAGTCAGTCACATGATGTGGCTCTGGCAATCGCGGTTGTGCTTTATACAAGGTTTACACCCGTTTTTCAACCCTATTAAGGCAAGGAGCAGTGTGAAGTGGACAATCCATTGTCATATAAGTGAAATACCCTAGAGTATGATGTTACACCAATCAATCAAACAAACAAACAAAACGTTGTATGACCCAATGAACTGAGTCAGCCTCACTTTCTCAGGTATATGAGTAAGTCACATGATGTGGCTCCAGCAATCCCAAGTGTCATTTTGACCTGGTGTCCTTTTGGTTTTCCATCGTATTAAATGAGGAACAGTGAGAAATATACAACCCATCATCATGTAAAGTGAAATACCTTTGAGTATGACATTTATAACCCCAATTACAACCATACTCTCCTTATGATAAGGAATGGTTTATTTTATAGCAATAATGATCTCCCTTATTATTGATAAGACAGTCCGGATCTCTTTCTTTATAATGATTCCAATTATGATCTAATTTGTCTTATAAAAATAAAGATCTTGTGACAGTTTGTATTTAACACAGAATAGCCATGTAAACTTGGGTGAAACAGCTCTGGTAACCTGTTATATAGAAAAGATCTGACAACAACCAGATCTTTGATTTACATGCAGGTATATAAAATGGTCCAAAATAGCTCTCCCAAATTAAGACTGAATAGAACAGAAAATTATGAGTCCTATTCACGAGGTGCAATATTGCAATATTTCTTTTCCAGTTGTGGCCCTTAGATTTAAACAAGGTTTGTTAACAGACATAAAATGTATAACCATTGAAAAGGGAATAATATTTTACATATTTAATAAAATACATCAAGACCTCTAAACTTCTAAGGCATATGTGGCCCTGGAGCTTGGTTTAACTGCCCTATTATCTAAGAACCTGCCTCAACATCTGTATTATAATACATGTGTTTGACCCATGTTTGCTTGTGTCTTCTAAAACTTCAGAAATTCCCAGATCCAGTGGCGTCTACAGGAGATTCAGGAGCGTGCCTTCCTGCTGAGGGAGTCGAGAAGGGGAGCTCTGTGTCTGCTGCTACACCCGCTACACAACCTTCAGAAGGAAAAACAACTGCAGCTGTTGCTAAGCAAAATTCTCAAGAAGACAAAAAGGTAGGATTTCAATTTGGATGTGTATCTTGTCGTGTCTCAGAGTTGTGACATTCCTCTACTATGTCAAATGCACAGGATTGAGTCCGCCTGTCGACCCTAGGGTATATGTGAGTCACATGATGTGACTCCGGCAATCGCAGGAGATGATTTAACCAGGTTTGCCTTCGGTTTTCCATGGTAATAAGGCAAGGAGCAATGTGAAGTGGAAAATCCGTCATCATATAAGTGAAATACCCTTGAGTACGAAGTTAAACCCAATCAAACAAATAAACAAACTTTATATGCCACTAACCAATTTGAAAAAAGCTGTGTATACAGCCCTATAATGCTGCTAAGAATATTGACATAAAGCAGAGAAGAAAACATGCATCAGCAGTTTCATTATATGAATAGTACTCCCCTAAGATTGGTTTCACTTGCAATTAGTGGCGATTTATTTATCCCACTGTTAGTAAATATTGTTAAATATTTATTATACATAGTTAATATAATTGAATATTTATTATACATGGTAAAGATCATTGAATATTTATTGTACATAGTAAATATCATTGAATATTTATTATACATAGTAAATATCATTGAATATTTATTATTTATAATTAATATATTGAATATTTATTACACATAGTAAATATCATTGAATATTTATTATACATAGTAAATATAATTGAATATTTATTATATATGGTAAATATCATTGAATATTTATTATACATAGTAAATATCATTGAATATTTATTATACATAGTTAATATCATTGAATATTTATTATACATAGTAAATCTCATTGAATATTTATTATACATAGTAAATATCATTGAATATTTATTATACGTAGTAAATATCATTGAATATTTATTATACGTAGTAAATATCATTGAATATTTATTATACATAGTAAATATTATTGAATATTTATTATACATAGTAAAGATCATTGAATATTTATTATACATAGTAAATATCATTGAATATTTATTATACATAGTAAATATCATTGAATATTTATTATACATAGTAAATATCATTGATTATTTATTATACATAGTAAATATCATTGAATATTTAAACAGCCAAGGTCTCATTTGCCACACTGTTTGTTTTGTTTCTGGACCGACTATGTTATCTGACTAATAATATTGAAAACAAGTGCCATTTGTGAAAGAAAGTGACTGTTGAACTATTAAAACTTATTTAGCACATTGTGAACACAGATAACATAATTCCTATTTTCGTCATTATTCACAAACACAATCCCATGACCTGTTCAACCAATCCACTGCCTCCAATAAAATCTTATTGACAAAATGTTAATTTTTCATCCCCCCCAAAAAAGAGAGACCATGTTGAACTTTTCTGTCAAAATTGACAGTTTTTCATCATATGCATTATTAGTACCCAACCAATCATAATAATGTCTAAAAGCTAGTGTTAACTGGTTTATTTTTCTGCGTTCACAGGCACCTCAAGAAGGCGATCAAACTACTTCTATAAATCTAGTGTTGAGATTAAGGTATGTCATTAGATTCTGGAATAAAGGGCAGAAAATTATAAGTACTCTAAACATATTATAAAAAGATGATCACTATTTCAGCTTTCTTTTGCAATATAAAGTTTTATTTAAAAGGTTTGAAGAAGAAATCAAACTGTTTTATACATTACCCCACTACTGTCACGATTTTAAGGCCAGGGTCATTCACATTTATGGTGGCCATGTTTGATGGGTTTGTGTCTTTATTTGGTTTACTTTATTTAAAACTCATGCTAGTTATTGAATTAAGCTTCATGTTGCCGATGAACCTTGCTGCTAATAAAGTTTGTTTGATTGGGGTTTAACATCAAACTCAAGGGTATTTCACAGTTTAAACTGTTTAAATCTAAACAGATTCAATGTTTTGGTTTTAAATCTGAGTTATGTGCTGAAAGTCAGCCTGTAGTTATGTTTGCTACATTAATCATCAGGAGTGGGCAGTTGGAGGCTGCTTCATGTTGCCCTGGTGCTCTTAGAACGAAAGGGGAACAGGAAGCCGATCTGTTTGTGGTGTCTGTATTGCGTCCTGTTGTTGTCATCCTGTATTTGTCCTGTCTTTGTTTGTTGCCAGTGGTATCTAGGGTGGTTTCCTTCATCCATTGGGATGGCACGTCGTCATATAAGTGAAATACCCTTGAGTACGATGTTAAACCTCAATCAAACAAACAAAAGATCAATCGGTTTAATTGTTTTAACTTGGCCTGCATATGGAAACAAATTCTCAAACAAAGGATAAATAAAATAGCTAAGCTTTTTGTCTATTAAGCTTCTTTTTTTTTTAGCTCTTTAACAATTTTAGATTTTTCATTGGGGTTTTTTATTTTATTTTTCAGATAAAGTATGTGAATATTTTGGTGTGAAGATTGCTATGTATTTTGCTTATCTGGGTCACTATACAGTTGCTCTGTTAATTCCTGCCTTTGTCGGTGCACTCATGTGGGGTTTCCAAGGTCGAGATCAGGTGAGACTTGTACTGAGTATGTATACATTAAAAATGGAAAATCCCTCGTGAAAATGGGAGACATATATGAACTTTGTTGAAGAGAATGTGTATTTGATAATTCAATTCAATATATAAAGGGAGATAACTATTATTACTCCCCTTGTTTATTGCAGTATCCAATGTGTATTGGTAGGTAGCTTCGTGGTGTTTTAATTGGTGCTGCCTAGGCCTCCTGGCTAAGTTTGTTTGAAGAGTGGCAATGCTGTCTTTACTTAGCACTGGCGAAAAATAAACTTTCCAACATTACCAAAACGCTTCTTATCTTTGTTGTGCTAGTGTCAATCATTGCTGGAATACACCACCGACACTTGAGTATGGTGTAAAAACAATTATTGTTGGAATACACCACTGTCTTATACTCTAAATACCCTTTAGCACGGTATCAATCACCAATCAATCATAATCAGCATTGAACTGCTGATCCCACCTCAATACATTTGAAGATAACATTGATTAGTGTTCTATACGAGTTTATACACTCACTCATCAGTAGATATTTATATATCCAAACCCTATCATTTTTAAGGCTAGGAATTTTGATTTCTGAAGGTGGGAAATTCTTCAAAATTTTATGAAATAGAATCCTGAATTTTTTCCAACGAAGAGATGGTTATAACTTATAGCAATACAGGAACTCACTTGCACAGTAAATTCAGCGTTTATTGTACCATGTGATACATCAGTGTCAGTTGAAATATCACTGTATGTGATTGAACACTAGGCAATGAGTGCCTTGTTGGGTGGGAACATCTGGTGTTGCCCCACTGCTGCCATTCAATAGTTGGTGTGTTGGGCTATAAATCTTTAATCAATGAACTGCTCACAAATTTCCAATCCCACTACCCACCTCAAGTATTTAAAGAGTAACACAAGATGACAGCCGTTTTTTTTTTTTTTTTTTTTTTTTTTTTTCTCTCTCTCTCCAATTTGTTTCTTGGTTTTCCACCGTATTTAAAAAGGGTGGAGAACCTTTTGTTATATAAGTGAAATAACCGTGAGTCATGTAAAATCCAAATCAAACAATTAAGATGGCACCTTTCAAGAATCAACTGGCTGAAATAACTTGAATCTTTCTCTTCTTGACTTTTTCAGATGCTTGATGATGTGTGTTTTGTTGGGTTTGCTGTGTTCAATGTTGTCTGGGCCACTCTTTATCTAGAAAACTGGAAACGTCAGAGTGCAGAATTAGCCTTCCAATGGGGGACCCTGGACAAGAAAGATGAGCTCCTAGAGGACCCTAGACCACTGTTTAAGGTACAATAGTAAAGCATTAAACCCTAATCGGCCTTGGCTTTTAATAATGGTAGCGTGTGTGTTTTCTAAACTGAACCTGCTTCGATTTATCATTAACCGGATCAAGTCCCCCTGTCAACCATCAGGTATATGAGCGAGTCACATGTTGTGGCTTGGGAAATTGCGGGGATGGTTTTTACTCAGTTTCCTCTCGGTTTTCCACCGTAATAAGGCTATGCGAACTGGACAATCCGTTGTCATATAAGTGAAATATCCTTGAGTACGACATTAAACACCAATCAAACAAATAAACAAAATCCTCCCGGTTTTCCACCTTAATAAGGCTGTGTACAGTGTGAAGTGGACAATCCGTCTTCAAAACTCACTGAAAAAAAAAAAGCCAACGGTTACTATTGTAAAATGATGGTCGTGTTTTTTAATACTAGTTACCAATGTGTTTTGGTTGTTAGCTAATGCCATATACCGTGGGCCTGCGGCCATGACTTAGTGGTAGCGCCTGCGCTTTAGCAATCGCGGGGGTAGTTTTTATGAGGTTTCCTCTCGGTTTACCGTAATAAGACAAGGAGCTGTGTGAAGTGGACAATCTGCCGTCATATAAGTGAATACCGTTGAGGACTACGTTAAGCACCAATCAAACAAACAAGCCATATACTGTACTTTTAGTCTGCATTACCAGTTGGAAATTCAGCTGAATTTTACCGTTTTTTTTATTATTTTGGATGACAATCAAATGTGGAAATAAAAGTTCTAAGTCATCTAAAACCTGTCGTGTTCTTGATTTCAGGGCTATTTGATTCAGAGTTGTGTAACTGGCAGACAGGAGCCCTACTACCCTGCCTGGAAACGCAACCTCTTTCGTTATTTCGTCAGCATTCCTGTGATTTGCATCTGTCTCTGTGTCGTTTTCGGTGTCATGTTAATAATCTTCCAAATCCAGGAATGGATTAACAGCCTGATTAAAGACGAACATCTTCCGAAATTCGTTAAATTCTTACCAAAAATCTTACTCGCTGTTTCCATTGGGATTCTGGACGATATTTACAAAAAGATTGCTCGATGGTTAAATGATAAAGGTAGGTCAAGGTCAAGCTTTGCACACATGGGAGTTTATAGAAAAATTTGTCCAGGTTTTGATCAGAAATTAATCAAATCATAATCATGAATCTGTAACTACTTTTGACCTGATTTTAACACAGATACTATGCAAACGGTTCTAGATTGACATTAATTCAGGTGTATTTATTTTTTGGTGTCCATATGATTTCCGGAACCAAATTGACTCCAGAAAACTGCTGTGGAATATTTTTTTATGTTATACCCCAAATTGTGTCTTCAACAATTTTATACTAATGTTGCCCTGGTGCCGTTGAAGCTAAGGGTAACTCAGGTGATCTTCGTTGTCCTTGTTGCCAAGTGAGGGAGCGGGTGGGCCATGGCCCTGCAGAATACTCCCTCGGCTTCCTCGGTCGATCGTAAGAGGCGAGAAAA
>JARFOD010024489.1:0-10841 GCA_031763545.1 Mopalia muscosa
ACCTGTTGTACACTAGGACACCCTACAGACAGGATGGCCGCCATGTTGCTGCTCCTTACTACATATTAACGCTGCCTTTAACGTTAATATGTAGTAAAAACTTACTACATAATAACGTGTAGGGTGCCAAAATGGCACCCTACACGTTATTATGTAGTAATTTTTTCAAATACGACTCCTCCTGCTGCTCCTTACTACCTATGAACACTGCCTGTCACGTTAACATGTAGTAAAAAAATTACTACATAAATACGTGTGCGGTGCCAAAATGGCACCGCACACGTTATTATGTAGTATTTTTTTCAAATGATAATCCTCCTGCTCTTACTATACTGCTACTTTATTTCCCATACGAGACGATGCTGTGTAATGCCAATCAATAAATCAATAGAGTTATTTTGTTGTAATTAATAGAATTTATTACAAAACTACAATAATGTTAAGTGAGAGGATACACATTTTTCATAATTAATTTATATTTGGCTCTAATGATATTTAAATTACTCAAATACTCAGTTAAATAGGTTTTCATTACCAGCAGTGTTTATATCAACTATTCTAAGTAACTGTTAATTCGGGAAATATGCATTGACGAGGACATTGGGCTTTTCAATATATAGATAAAGGTGCTGACCCCCACTCAATCACTAGTCTTATTCTATAATATACTATTTGTACCTCCTGACATTAAGAACACCACACACCGATTCATACTTTTATTATGAATGGCCAACTCGCTTACTATGAATATGATAGAAACGTAGAGGTCTGAAGTACTATGGCCTGTTACTGACAAACGCCGGCTTCCTCCACCCTTTGGTGGAATTCCTAGCTCCCAAACGCCTTCCAGAAGACCAGAAGCATGGGTGTAGTTGATTATTAGTACTTAACATGATTGTTGCCTTGGGTAAGCACGGAGGAAAACCGATAGGAAACCTTGCAACAAAAACACCCGGGCGACAGTCGGAGCCACATCGTGTGACTCGCTCATATACTTGACGGTCAATAGACGGACTCGATCCCATAAACGGTAAATTAGAGTATATAGAGTCGTTCTTTATATTGTGCAAATTAGTCAAATATCTAAACGTGCTTTTTTCTTTTATCCTTACAGTGAGACTTGATTCTATTCTGGGTGGAACATGAGAAACCTGACAGGATGTATTATTATGGTAAGTTTGCTAAAGATAACCATTATGAACTTGTGACTAGAAATCATAATCCGGGGTGCATTCCATACCATCTTATATACGAGCATAAATGGAGCAATAGTAGTTGTGGAGGAATCAATTGTAGCACACCTTGTGCAGCTGTCCCCGCCCCGGGGTTGAGGACAGCCCATACTCTCTGAATTTGTTCATGCCCCGGGGGTGAGGACAGCGCATACTCTCTGTGTCTGTCCACGCCCCGGGGATGAGGATAGCATCATACTCTCAGTGATTACATTTTAGTGAAAAGTATCTATGCCTTCTTTCCCTGTTGATATAATTTTATCTGTTATGAACGTTGTTAATCTTCTTGGCACTTGGCAAGCTAATATAATCGGGTCTTGTCACCAAAATAACCACACCATAAGTAATATTCCTAAAACTGAAAGTGCCACTCTCGCAATCAAAAGTAAGAAACACTGTAGGCTCAACTATTCCTAGTAACTGTTCATTCTGGAAATATGCATTGGCGAGGACATGGGTTTTTTAATCGATCTATATGGGGGATGGCTCCTATTTGATCAATAGTTCTGTGACATAATATAATGTTTGTACCTCCTTACATGAAGAACACAATACTCCAATTCATACTTTCATTTTGCATGGTCGTCTAGCTTACTATGACCGAGAAACGCCAGCTTCGTCCACACTTGGTGGGATCCCCAGTTTCCTAACGTCTTTCAGAAAACCATTCCCGCGACCGCTGGAGTCACATCGTGTGACTCCCTCCTATACTTAATGGTCGATAAACGGACTTGATCCCATAAACGGTAAATTGGAGTAGGATTAGTAAGCGAACATGCTAGGCAAGCATGTAGTCAGATTGCAAAATAAACATTAATATCTACATTTCCATATATTGTCGTTGTTAATAGTGTGTAAATTAGTCAAAATCGTAAACGCGTTTTTTTCTTTTATCGTTACAGTGAGCCGCTTCTGTCCACGTCCCGTGGATGAGGATATAGAATCAAACACTAAGTGATTAAATTCAGTTGGATGCCTTCTTTCTCTGTTGATATCATTGTATCTGTTATGAACGATGTTCATCTTCTTGGCACTTGACTGATTATATTTGATGTTTACATGAACTTGTTCTGTCTAAATGGGATTATCCCCATGCCGTCACTTCCTGGTGTTAATGTTAGCTAATCCTCAAAATGGCATTACCTGTACAGCTGTCCATGCCCCGGGGCTGAGGACAGAGCATAGCCCTACTCTGTGCATCTGTCCATGCCCCGAGGGACAGCAGTTCACTTGCTCACTTTATGTCACCAAGTCTACACGTCTCAGCTTTTTGTCCGGAAGTGAAATCAGAGATATCACGCACCAAATCCCAAGCAGATATGTTTTTCTTTAATGACTATAAATTTCCACTGGTGTCTCAATCCATTAAAAAAAAGATGGTGAACGAAACTGTGACCTTCCATCTCCAATCTCCCTCGTGTAACAGTCCGTATGTCCCCTACATGGTTTTTGTTGAACATAAATTGCATCCGTGCTCCGAGCTGGGTACATTTTACGACCATAAAAAACACTGTCTTATTATCCTGTCTGAGGAGGAAGTTTCTAGCTAATATAATTGGGTTTGTCACGAAAATAACCACACCATATGTAATTTCGATAGAAAAAAGCTAAAAGTGCCACTCTCCCAAGCAAAATTAAGAAACACTGGAGGCTGAATAAGAACTACCGTTTACTTTTGTAACAACGCGACAAGTTAAATAACTCACACAGCGTCATTAAATCCTTAGCCAGTCTAAACTACATAAAAACCTGACGAGCGAGCATAACGAAAATAACCATACCATATGTAATTTTTTATAAAAACTGAAAGCGCCACTCACGCAAGCAAAATTAAGAAACACAGGAGGCTGAATAAGAACTACCATATACTTTTGTAACAACAGTGACAAGTTAAAATAAACAAACAAACCTAGATTAGATTCAACCCAAGTGAATTGTACTTATGGGTGGATTAAGTGGCTTCCCCTGCTAACACTAACTGACAGTGAGGTAAACTAAAATTGTGGTTTCATACATGGTTTATCAGGATTTCTAAAAAAGTCACAAAAAGGGCTCCCTTCCTTTCATCTCTTGTATGTCGGTGTTTGCCATAGGATTTGTGACTATCTGGTGCGAAATAGTTAACTATAGCCGTCCAAGTATCCTCCATAACTTGAAATTATCATCCAAAAAGTACGGTGGCTTGATACAGGCATGTTAGAATATTCTTTTGTAGATATACCTGCATATGGTGATTGTCGGTAAAATATTTATAAGTATTGTCAGCTCCCCAGAGACCCTGAAAACACAAGAAGCCTTTGTTCTGAATTAGGCTTGAATACACCTGGTATTTAGAATGAAACCACTAAAATACACCTGCTCTTAAGAACGAAATCGCCTAAATACACCTAATGTTTTAAAAGAAATCCTTGCCATACACCTAAAGTTTGGAATAAAATCACTTAAATTCAACAGACCTTAAGAATTATTGACATCCCTGAAATACACCGGATCTTTAGAATGAAATATGATAATTTATTTATAAATAAATTAGAATGGCATTATACTGATCTTTTGAACCAAGAGTTTTTTGCACCTGAGGGTATATAAAAGCTTATAAGTTCCGAAATTTATACAGATTGCTATTAAATATTAATTATTATACACATATCAAAGTATGAATGACGTCAAGTCATTAATCTCCCACACACTATCTTGATGGAGACTAGTTGTATTCAAAAAGCACATCACAGGACATTTCTATATTTAATATAAACCAGTCTATTCAGCAACCCATATCTATGTTGTATCCGCTTTTGTCTGGTTTCCACAGGATAGAAGGATAAATGAGATTGTCCCGAGCTAGTCTAGAAATGGGTATATCATTTGGTGGGATGAGTAGGATAGATGAGTTATTTGATACACTTGTGGCGGTGACATCCAGAATAAAAGTCCAGTCTACTGCGGCCCTTTGCTGGAGGCGCTATTATATTTAATCCGCTATTAGATGACGTCACGCCATCTTGAAGGTCTATATCTTACCCTGTTTTAGCCATTTAATCTCGTGTTAGCGGCTCATCGTCTTTCGGGCAACTGGTCCCAGTGCATTGTATCCATTTTGGTTTGTTGTGGGTGGATTAAAGCTATCGAATTATTATGGTTTATTTGCTTGTTTTCTTAGAGTGCGGGATTCAATTGAATCTAGTAAGCACGCCAAAGGTGTGTTACGGACTTTCGATGTGCACAACAACTTGCTTCTTGTTCCCGGCTTGAATCCATTACATCCACCGAGGATCGGAGTTTTAGAAGATACAAAAATTATGCAACACTGAAGATTGAAAATAAATTTAGCAAATGTCTTATGAATTAACAACAGGCAGATTTATCTTCTGAAACCAAAACCAGATGAAAAGCGCGAAATCTCCACACATCTCGGACTTTGTTTCAGTTGATTCGTAACTATGTATGTAATAACGGTGATGAGTATTTCGGTAGAGATAAAAGAAGCGCAATTTCAGAAACGTAGCTTCAAGGGCGTTGCTTTAAGAGCTTAACTGCCAACGGCCCTAGAATGCACTGTCTTTGATCCCAGTTCAAGCCTATATATAAGGTACTTTTCACGTAAAATAACTTCTTTAACTAATCAGAGGATAGGTAATAGACATTTCTTTAAATTTGGAATAGTAGCTATGACCAGATACTTCAAATACACAAGAGACACATCTGTTGATGTGGATACGTGCGAATAGTTTCAATTGTGTTATTTTTAAATTTGATGATACCGCAATAAATGGGGAGTAATATCAACTGAATTACTGTCAGTGTGATGTGAAACAGAGACGGGTATAACTACAAAACACCTCAGTCTCAAATAGAAAGCTCTTGAAGCTACAATCCTGAGACTGTTTTAATAATCACTGAATCATTATGTTGTCTGCGAAGGACTTTGTATCTGTTTTGATCGGGTCTCGTTGAAAATCCCCATGTTCCTTTATACAGTTTTTATACGCCCGCTTTCGAAGAAAGTGCCACCTTGTCCGTACCACCTTGTCCGGGCCATAACTTTTAAACAAAAACTGTGAAGAAGCTTATACTTTGCACAAACGTTCCTCATAGCTAGGGGGTGTGTCATGATCTATACCCAAGGTCGCTGAGTCAAGGACAAGGTCACCATCTCCATTTTACTAAAAACCTTGTCCAGCCCATAACTTTGAAACAAAAACATTGAAGAAGGTTATACTTTGCGCAAATGTTTCTTTTTGCTAGGGGGTTTGTCATGACCTATATCCAAGGTCATTGAGTCAAGGTCAAGGTCACCATTTCCATTTTACTAAAAACCTTGTCCAGTCCATAACTTTTAAACATAAAACTTGAACAAGCTTATACTTTGTACAAATGTTCCTCATAGCTAGGGGGTGTGTCATGACGTATATCCAAGGTCATTGAGTCAATGTCAAGGTCACCATCTGCATTATACTAAAACCTTGTCCACGCATTTCGGTAATAAATAGTCGTTTAAGTCGTATGCCAATAAATTACCAAGTGCCAAAGTAATATTTGGAATCAAAAACGCTTACTTAATGCAGCACAGTGTGTATTTGGGTACATTTAGCCTATATTTGGGTATCTTTGGGTATATTTGGGTATCTTTGGGTATCTTTGGGTAATTCGTCGGACCGAAAAATCAACACACAAAACCATATATTAGTCTTAATATATATTAAAGGAAGAAATAATATTTTAATAACTATTAGTTTACAAGTTTAGATAGTAATCCTTCTCACGTTATCTAATCCAACGCTATTTAAGAATCCGGAATAATTATAATTTAGAAAGTATCGCCGAAACCAAAATTAAGTCTACTAAAAATACTTAACCAATGCCAACTCCTGCCCTCTTGGACTCTGCTCTCCAACTTACTGTAAATCGGATATCCAATCGCTAAGAAAACTTGCAGGAAATATGGAAGCCAATCACTGAAGAGCAGAAATAAGCTGAGTGGTCAAGAAAAGTGAACAACTAAACCTATCACATGATACTCAAATATAAATTACTGTCATATATCAAAGCAACTTCAAAACAAATGGCATTTGATTTATGTTTGGTAGGATTCTACTTGAAGGCTCTGCCACGGTAAATGAGAGAATGAATGAGTGGCGTGAGTAGTATAGTATGAGCAGCTCAGGTCGCCACCCCTTGTACATAATAAGGAGCGGTTATGCGTTGTTATGTAATAAGGAGTTATTACATAAATACGTGTGGGGTGGCATTTTGGCCCCCTACACGTATTTATGTAGTAATTGTTTACTACATGTTAACGTTACAGGCTACATTAATATGTATTAAGGTGCTTAGGTGCGGCACCTTAGTACTTGTTAAGTAAGGGTTCAATGTTATTGAGTAGTAAGGAGCTGGGAGAGCAGCGCCTTCGACGCGTCGAGACTGGGTTGAGCAAGATGGCGTCGTGAGGGGTCACCTAGTGCATGGCCTGTGTGTCGTCTGCTTTTGGAGGAATGTTGGCGGTTGTCTTGTGTACAGTCAGTGACTATGTTTTGGTCCTTTAGTCTATGAGCCGTCAGAGCGGTACGTTATTTAGTAGCCAGGTATAGGGACAGCAGCTTCGTACATGCGACGCGGGAAACCCAGAAGGGGAATCCCCATGCCTGGCGCGGGACCCTGTGAGACCCATGTTGTGACGTTACAGGCTGACCGTGGTGATCGTGGGGGCTCCTTAGTGAAAGGTGACGTAAGTCTTATATACTAGTACAGAGAAGGGGTGTCTGGGGTTGGCGGTTTAAACAAGACGTCGACCAAGACGGGATGTCATTTATTCTATGGCCGAGCCGGAGGTCACACCATTTTATGCAATGATATTTGACGTTGAACCCATGCGCCATGACCATACACTTTGGTGTCAAGGTGGCTCGTAGCGTTCTAAAGGGAACATGTCACCAAAGACAGCGCTCGAGCTATCTCCCTTGACTATATAAGAACAGATGGCGCTAGCTTTGAACAGCTAGCGCCATCTGTACTCGCACGATCAAGGGGGAGATCACTGCGTCGCCAGATGTCCGTCTACGTACACGCTGTACAGTGTCCCTTGCTGTCTAAGTCCTTCCCGCGTCCCAAAGGGTGTGGTATAGCCTATTATTCTTTTTGTTTTCAATAAAAAGTAGCTTGTTCTCATTTTATTTATTTTATTTTATTAAAATAGCCTAGACTATGGGTGCATACGGTCCAACAGATCGATGTATGACGTATGTGTATGTGTGGACGCGAAAAGACGAGAGTTCACATGGAGTGCTGGGAGGGGACCCCCAAGGCAGTGATCTAACCTGATGACTCAGGCAGGGTTCCCCCCTAGGGCTGTTCTGGGGTGGGGTAGGAGTCTTCCGTGTGGTGCTTTGCGTGTCTCTCGCGAAAGTGGACACGAGGAGACGAGAGTTCACATGGAGTGCTGTGAGGTGACCCCCAAGGCAGGATGAGTGATCTCCCCTGATGACTCAGGTAGGGTTGTTCCTAGGGCTGTTCTGGGGTGGGGTAGGGGTCTTCCCGTGATGCGTTGCGTGTCCCTCGCGAACGTGGACGCGAGGAGACCAGAGTTCACATGGAGTGCTGTGAGTTGACCCCCCCCCCCCCCAAGGCAGGAGGAGTGATCTCCCCCTGATGACGCAGGCAGGGTTGCCCCTAGGGCTGTTCTGGGGTGGGGTAGGCATCTTCCTGTGATGCGTTGCGTGTCTCTCGCGAGCGTGGCCGCGAGGGGATGAGAGTGGACATGGGGTGAGGTCACCCCCATGACAGGTGGAGTAATCTTCCTCCGCTCCACCACTATGACAGCCGACACTGCTTGTCCCTCTCGCCTAGTGTCAAAGCCCCACCGGACCAGGGCGGCAGCGGAGGCGTCGTGAGGCCGCAGCAGTACGTCGTGGCGTTGTGGTGCATGCGCCAGCACGCCACGACGCCATGGCGCACTGCTGCACAACGCCGCCGCCGCAGAACGCCGCAGTGACGTCGTCATGGCGTCGTGGGGACCTGAGACCCAAGCGCCAGCACCCCACGAAGCCAAGCTCTGGCGTTCTGCGGCGGCGGCGCCCCACGACGCCATGACGCACTGCTGCAGCGTTCTACGGCGTTACACCACCGGACACGTATTTATGTAATAACTCCTTACTACATAACAACGCTAAACCCTGCCTTATTAATACTGATCGAGCTGCTCATACTATACTACTGACAAATTGGAATTCGAAGATCAGACTTTTATTAAGATTGACAGCTCAGTAATTCTCGAGTGACGTCACCAGGGGAATTCACCAAGTGACTGGCATCTAAAGAAACGTAACTGCCATTTTGTTTTTCTCCAGATTCCGCCCCCCCTTGCAAATTGCTGACAGTCTATCTGTTTCCAATCCATCAATCGTATCATTCATTTGCTCTTTAGATAAATTACCATGGCTAAATTGGCTATCTGTAGAAGAGTTCGTTGTAGAACATTCGCAGTTGCAATTTTCTTATCTAGCAATACTTCGGGTATCTCCGGTATGGAGTCTTCATTATCCGACACACTGTTCCGAATGGTGCTTCCCCTGCCTACGTCACAGCTTAAATAACTTGTATGCATTCTAAACGTTATTCGCGGACCTACCTCGAGATTTCATGCGAAGGTTCCCGCTTTAAGGTATTAACGAGCCATCTTTTCGCTGATTATCCCCTGGTTTTTTTTAGATCCAGGTATCGTCAATGCAGTGTTGCGCTTTATCGACGATACAGCTGTCTCATGTCTGCCATGGCAGTATATGAAAAGTGTCTGCAGTCTGATTTGTCAACATGGCCGAATGTCAACGTTATCGGATCGCCTCAGATTCGACCAGATTTTGTGGATAATACCGCCTATAGACAACAGAAGAAAGTAAGATTTGCCTAACCGACACTATTGATGAAAATACCTGCTTTATCAAATGTTTTCGACGAAAACGGACCCATGCTGGAAGGAGATCCCGGCTGACCTACTGTTTTTCGGAATTTTTACAAAAACAAGTTTACACCTAGCAAAATGTATAGGGCTAATTCCTCCGTCTTAGCCTATCGAAATGACATAATTATAGTTTGAAAACTTGAGCTCAAGGGGTCCAGCAAGACTTTAACAAGTAAATGCAACTGAACCGATACTAAAATATAGGCCTAGGCATTTTTACCTCAAAAGGTCGGATTTTATCATAACAGATAAAGCGAAACACGTGTTGTTGTTTACAAATTACTCCGAAGTATATCCACGCTGTGATGTGACGAGTACCACTGCGCGCTGAAAGCACGTTTCTGAAACATCGGAAACCAGACATGATCGTTCGGTGATACCGTATAGATGGAATCTCCATTGGTAGGTCCGCGAAACATTTTTAGAATGGACTTGTATAAAACAAAATGCAAGTTTGTAGGTGAATACACAAATTCTACGAGTCAGAAAAATGCCGGAATTTTTGGCACATAGTTTATAGTATTATTTTGGTAATTCAGTCACTTTCAATCTGATTTAAAGCCTATTTGGGAATAACTTTTAAGCTTTTTCGTTAAATGGTCTTCCTAAGAGTTGGGACAGAGTTTCCGATTGCCCAGTGCTCCCAGAGCTAAAGGGCGACAGGAAGCCGATGTGCTTGCCATGTCTTTGTATTAGGCCGTGTGATTGTCATGTGCTGTCTTTTTCTACAGTGCCGGCGTCGATTGTTGTTTCGTTTACCCATTTGCATGTCACACCATCGTGTGAGTGAAATAGCCTTAAGTACGGCGTTAAAGTTAAACCCAACTCAATCAGTATTTGATGGCCTTTTTGTACAGTTTGGGCGAACTGTTTCACTCGAATTATTCGCAGGACGGCGCATATAGACGTGTATGACGTCAACATCAGCGTCTTAAGTTGGGAGATTAGGGTTCTATAGAGTTATATGCACGATTGGCTTTTCACGCACTTTATCGCGTTACTTGTCATACCAGGCTGTCAGCCAGTTACGCTCGTATAACCAGCGATCGGCTTACAGTAGCCCATACTGACTGTACCCTATACGCTGCTTCATATAGCAAAGCTTTTCAGGTAAAGGGTCTCGGAGTTAGGCTATAGACTCACAAAAAATTCTATCTTAGAGTTATTCGAGCATAACAGCCAGCATGTTATCGTTAACACCACGTGCTCTTTTACCTAGAATAAATAATGATAAAGCCAACAGTGCACCTGAATGGTTCTATAGTGATTTTATTCTGAAGTATTTTATATCCATGTGTATCATTTACATATCAGCGAATTCTCATCCTCCACCCCTCCCCCTTTCCCCTTTTCCCATTTAAGGGAGTTTGGAGATTATACTTCACGACTGATTGGTCGACCTCACAAAGGTCGATTCAACAAAAAAATGTGTGGAATAAAACTAACTTATATATATACTTATAGTGTGTTGAGTGACCTGTTAAACCCACGCCAATTTAGGACAGACTTTATACTGAGACAGATTCTGATGTAAGTCATCTTTTAGTCTTAAGTCACCTTTGTTTACATGCACTCACATATAATCCTGAACTTAAATTAAACATTTTGCTATTTGGCTAAGGGCAGAGTGGTAAATTGTAACGCTGTCTGACAAT
>JARFOD010024500.1:0-10841 GCA_031763545.1 Mopalia muscosa
AAGATAGAAATGGGATGCGACACACACAGGAAGCCATGTGGCACCAATTTCCAATAAAATTTAAAAAAAGAAAAACATCTTAAATGGTTTCTTTGCTTTTTTGATTGGGGTTTAATGTGATACTGTCACAGGCAAGGTTTTAGGCAGAGGGGTGTCCACCCGTCCTTCAGACACCCTGAATTGATTGTTTGTTTGATTGGGGTTTAATGTGATACTGTACATGTCACGGGCAAAGGCTTAGGCAGAAGGGTGTCCACCCATCCTTCAGACACCCTGAATTGATTGTTTGTTTGATTGGGGTTTAATGTGATACTGTACATGTCACGGGCAAGGTCTTAGGCAGAGGGGTGTCCACCCATCCTTCAGACACCCTGAATTGATTGTTTGTTTGATTGGTGTTTAACGTCGTACTCAAGGGTACTTTACTTATACATGTATGAGGGCGGATTGTCCATTTCACACTGTACACAGCCTTATTATGATCGAAAACTGTGAGGAAACCTAGTAAAAACCACCCCGCGATTGCTGGAGCCACAACATGTGATACCTGATGGTTGACATGTGGAGGCGATCTGGTGAGCGGTAAATCAAGCAGGTTCAGTTTAGGAAGCGTACTCGCAAAAGCCACGGGCGCGGGCCCCTGAATTAAACGATTGCCTCATTTGGCCACACTACTTTAAGAAACTTTATGATGCAGGAGATAGGGAAACCTAGTTACTTCAACAGTGAGGCAAAATTACCATTTTTGACAATACCTTTGATTTCTGACTACATGTAAGACCATGATCAAAGGTATTCACTTCTTTAACGACGGATTGTCAACTTCACATTATCACGTGCCTAAATATATCTATGATGGAAAATCAAGAGGAAACCTCGTAAAACTTCCTCTGTGATTGCTGAAGCCACATCAAGTGACTCATACATGTGATGGTCACTGACTTGAACCAGTGGATTAAATGACAGCTAGTTTGGGTATACTTGCTATTTTTATACACATCATAATTAATGTGGGGGTTTTGTCCTCTGGGTGTATTGTCCGCTGGGGCTTTTGTCCATGGGTGTTTTGTCCATGGGTGTTTTGTCATAGGGGTTTTTGTCCCGGACCCGTTTGTCGCACATCAGGTATTTGAGTAGGTCACTCAATTCGGCTCAAGCAATCGCAGTTTTTCATCATAATTAGGCAAGTGTTAAGTGGACAAAAAGTGAAATATGCTTGAATATGATATTAAACCCAAACAAACAAATCTATTACACTTAAGAAGGACACCACTTTTAATATAACATAAAACCATTGTTTTGTTTAAAGGCTCAAATAACTAAACTTAATTTTTCTAATGAAATCGAAATGCAATTGGCTTTGTGAAGTGTAATTTCAACATTTGTATATATACAATGTAGACTTAGACAACAATATTTGCCAGCTCTAATAATAGAGTTGACATTTGATTGATTTATGACCGTTGTTAATGTTTGTCATTGGATGTTTGTCAAGTGTTCTGTAGAACACACTTGAATGTTAAGTTAGCTGATTAATGCGACCTATACAAAATATACTCGAATGAAACAAACAAAGATCAATTCTTGTTTATGTTTAATATAAGATCATAGAAGAGAAATTTTTTTAAAAAGGACTCAACCGTCAACTGTTTGTTATGAACACAATTGCACTGTTCACAATGTTGTTAAAGGAGAGAAACAAATCTTGTTAGCTAAGCCTATGGATGCGGGTTATTTGCTCAATGGAAATGTTGACACATAGGAGAAAACAAGGTTTGAATGCTTGTATCATCAGATCGATGTGCCCTACCAAGTTTACCAAAATATATACCTCCCTCGTCATCTTCTCTGGCCAAGATTTTTATTTAAGGCTTCTCTGCATTACAACCCTTGGCCAATTGATCGCATGTAAAAAGAATTATAGCGACTTCCCCTGGTGGATAAAATAACCAAGTTTTCTAGCAAAAGCACTGATAACATATTTTGATCTTTTGTGTAACTTTGGAAAGCACTAACGGCATATATACTGAGATTTTGTGTCTATAGGGGTGGGTACATATGCAATACTTTTATTGAGTAGGTTGACTACTCCGGACATATCCTTTTTCTGACGACACATCATGATGACCCGTTTTCATTATTGACTAACGTAGTCATTCTACTATCAGAACCCTCTTGTAACACAACAGCTGATTGGTTTTCTAGAAGTTCCCAGGTAACCAATCAATTGCTTGACAGTAGCATTCAGTTATATTTGCTCGACCTCGTCAAGGGCTGTAATGCAGAGTAGCTCAGAATAAAACTTGAGACTAGCAAAGATGCTGCTGTGGCTACTACATACATGTCAACTGGTTTCTAAAGGACTTAAAACGTAAAGCTTCATATACTAAAAAACGTCACGAAAAGATTATTCTTTCAAATGCCTGTTGTCTGATATTGGCCCTACACATTATATTGTCCTGGGGCCGGTTGCTCAAAACCATGATTAGTCTCTAATAGTAGATTAAACCACTAATCTAGGATTAGAGATAGGCCTTCAACATGGAGTGAAGTCAACTAAGCTAGGATTAAAATTAATAGTGCTTGGAACAACTGGCCCCTGTAATGTTTTTTATGTTACTTTCCTCGGAAATACTCTCCACTGTAAGCATTGAAAATTCCATTGCTGGAAGAAATTTTCCACTTGGTATTTTATCGACTGGTCAGTCACCCACGAAAAGTCCTATGGACCCTACATGTAGCTTTGTTTGGTCCATTTAATTGTTTGATGGTGTCTGACCAGTCCATAATCTGGCTTATGGGCTGCAGTCCTCTACATTATGAATTATATAACTACAACAAGACACTAACTAGTACATGTTTAAGCTTACTGGACCTTTAAACTTAGCAGAAATGGAGAAAAAAAACCCCTAAAAAAACAAGAAAGTAGATAAAAACTCTTTTCTCATTCCCAGGAGGTAAATACAAGGAATGTTAACGTAATGCAATTACCACGGTGAAGTTATGGCAGATTGTTTATGGCATTGCTGAAGTGGTACATTCTACTGCTAGGCAAAAACAACTGCAGGGACAGGAACATGTGCATTTGAAGACGCCAGCACCAAAAAACTCTAGTTCGGAAATACATATAACTAACTCTTTCTCTAGATATACACTGATAATAGATATTGGGGTATAGCACAAGCAAAGCAGAAGCGGTGCATCTTTCTGTGTGAAATGCTGCTATGCTTACAGTTATGCAGTAGATTTCTAGATAGCATTCAATCTAACAGATTAACTTGTAGTTTCAAGTTAAAAAAGAAGCTCAGCTCAGATGCCCTCTTGTCGACTTCAAAACTATCAGATTACAAAAATTGAAAATTGACAATAAAAATCAACACTTGTGTCCTTAGTCTATGATTATTAAGATGTATGCTGTAATTATATTAAACTTTTTCTGTTAGAAGGAACCTCTTGTTACCCTGGTGGTCTCATAGCTATGAACTGGTAACATAAAGCCGATCTTTTTGTGATGTTTTTCTTTTGCATAATGCATTATCATTTCTTATCCGTAAAGGTGGTTTTCAACACCCAAATAGGCTGTCACATCAAAATGTGAAGTACCTCATAAAATCACAAGTAAACAAATAAACAATTGATTACCCCAGCCCCTAATATGATAACATCATCCATTGTTTATATTATAGAATATCTATAAAAAGCTAGTTTTGTCACATTTATGTATACCATGTTTAAGTCAACCCTGAAGTTTGAAATGTTCAAAGATTACAAAGTGCATTTGTTAATGGGTTTCCACTTCTTTGCTGCTAGACATTTAGTTGATTGTCAGTAATTCTGATGTGGTGAGTCACTGAAATAAATCTGGTTGGAACTTTCAGACAGACTCATTCATGCATACATCCCTCTGGCTGTTAGGTGTGTGAAATCAGGGTTCCCCCATTGGCTTGATACAATGTACAACATGTACATGTCAGCAATTAATGTAGACTTTTGTTTTGATAGATTTGTCTTAAACTTTATAAGGAATCTTATTTTATCCGTAGCATCAGTGATGTACATTGAGGGTAATGTGAGCATCTTTTGTCTACCTCTAGCTAAGGGCTGTCTATTATAAGTTGACACGACTGTTCAAAGTTTCTTTTCAACAATATGATTTTCAAGGCCGGGTCTGATTGCATATATGCCCTCCAAAACATCCCTACTTGTACAAGTACTTGGAAATTTTCTGTGTGTGAACCTAACTGATTTCCTAGACTTAAGACCTTCAATACTGATGCCGTTATCGTATAAGTGATGTAACCTTGAGTACAGCATTAAAATTTAAAAAAAAAAGATATGGTTGATTTTGAAAAAAGATTGGTTGTCAAGGAAACCGTTTTACACTATTATGGGTGTCCATCAGTTGCAAAAACTTAAAAGTCCAAGTGTCAATGACTGTTTAGTGTTGAATACACCACCATCCTATAAGTGTGATCCCTTGGGCATGGCGTAAATCACCAATCAACTAACCTAAAAGTCCAAAAAAGGCAATTACTAAAAATAATTATCTCATGCTACAGGTGCTCCCATCATTGCTGCAGTAAGATCTCTAGATTGCTTGTAAGTTGTAACTCTCACAGATTTACCGGCCACCCAATACTCTCTCTGTGTTTGTTATTAACGCTGAGTAGGCTGAAATGGCTCTCTCTTCACCTCCACCAGATCAGGTGTGGATGCATTACGCCGTCAGGGGAATCCCCAGCAAAACACAACTGATAGCTCTTACGTTAAACTAATAGAGCTATTTCCTGACTGACACTTTATACAGCTGTTACATCTATGTGGATTGGGATGATCAGCCACTGACAGACTCAGATACTCCCAGCTATTTGTAACTGACCCACACCTAATGTGTTAAAGCAATCCAATTCAACTTTGTATCCAACACCACATTGATGTAATGTATTTTAAGGTAATAAAAGAAATAATTTTTTTAGAAAGGGTGTACAATACCAATGTTTTAATGAAAAGAGTAAAAACGAAAATTATAAAAAAAATGTGAAAAAAAGGAAATCTGTCTCCCCCCTCCCCCGTAAAACAGTTCAGTAACCTGTATCTTAAAAGAAAAAGCAAACAATCAAAAAAATAAAAACAGTTCTGCCTATTTAAGTCATTTAACATAAGATTATTGTTCTTTTGTAACCATGGAAACTGTAACACTCTTCATCAGTTCAGTGTATCTGTACTGTTCAAATTTTCATTTCAACAATATGTGTTTCAAGGTAAGGTCTGATTGCATATACCCTCAAAAACATCCCAACATGTACATGTACTTAAACATTTCCCTGTGTGTGAACCAATCAGCTATCCTGTGGCCTCTACAGCATCACTACTGACACAATCTGGATATAAGTGATATCATCTTGAGTATACATAAATCAATTTCAAAGGCTTTAATCCTATTTTTTAAGTTTTTGTTGTTCTTCTGTGATAACACTTTGTGAGTTTGAACAGATTGTAGTGTATGGACTCAATCATTCTGAACAGGTCCTAGACCACTCAGCCAACTGGGGTGGAATGAGGTCTATTAAGTAGCGGGCAGTTACTTCTGGCAATGTGGCGCTTTACTGTGAAGGTAGTGGATTTGATCTCTGGATGGAGCTCTCCAGGCAAACTTTTCTGAAGTAGAATTTGTTCAAACTCGAAAAGTGGTATCCCAAAATAAGAAAAGTACTGTTACTAATTACATGTATAATAAAACATTGCGAAATAACAAACAAATGCTCTTAATACTCAATAACATGTACTATAAAACATTCCCAAATAACAAAAATGTTCTTAATATTCATGTATCATTTTAAAGGTAAATATTTATGACTAATTATTGTTTGGTATATTTCAGGAGGTGTTACATGTGGCACAAGCTGAGATGCAGCTGGCTGCTAGTTCAGCTTTCCTTCAGATCTTACAGAAAGAGCTCGTCCCCATACAGAATTACACCCAGACATTCTTACAGACAATCCTTATCAGTGTCGACAGTAAAGATCCAGGTAATTTGCTGATTCTGCCTCATACAGAGCTGGTGGTCCCTTTATAGGATTTATTTTGCCTCCATAAGACTGTCCCCCAAACCAAGTGTAGTATAATTGAAGTATATTTTCGCTGTCAGCTATGACAACAAAGCATTTGTATTATTATATAAACATTTCACATTATGGTTGTGTTGTTAACTCTTTGGAAGTACAAAGTTAAGCGCCAATCAATCAATAAATCAATCAATCACTCAATCCTGTGGCCTGAATATTTGGCCGCTTAGCAACTATGACCTGAATAATGGGCAATACCTCAACCATGTGACCTGAATAATGGACCACCCCTCAACCATGTGACCTGAATATTGAGTAACACCTCAACCATGTGAACTGAATAATAATGGGTCACATTTAACAATGTAATGGACCACCCCTCAAACATGTGAACTGAATAATCAACCACCCCGCAACCATGTAACCTGAATAATGGACCACCTCTCAACCATGTGACCTGAATAATGGGTCACATTGTACAATGTGACCCGAATGATAGACCACCCCTCACCCATGTGACCTGAATGATAAACCACCCCTCAACCAATGTGACCTGAATAATGGACCGACCCCCCCCTTAAAAATGTGGCCTGAACAATGAACCACTCCTCAACCATGCGACCTGAATAATCGACCACCCCTTAACCATGTGACCTGAATTATGGGTCACACCTCAACCATGTGAACTGAATAATGGACCACCCCTAAAACATGTGACCTGCATAATGGACTTCTGCTCAACTATGTGACCTGAATATTTGGTAACACCTCAATCATGTGGCCTGAATAATGGACCACCCCTCAAACATGTGACCTGAATAATGCACCACCCTTCAACCATGCAACATGAATAATGGACCGCCCTTCAATTATGTAACCTGAATAATGGGTCACACCTCAACCATGTGAACTGAATACTGGGTCACATTTAACAATGTGACCTGAATGATAGACCACCCCTCAACCATGTGACCTGAATAATTGACACCCCCTCAACCAATGTGACCTGAATAATGGACCATCCCTCAAACATGTGACCTGAATAATGGGTCACCTTTCAACCATGTGAGCTGAATAATGGGTCACACCTCAACCATGTGACCTGAATAATGGGTCACATTTAGCAATGTGACCTGAATAATCGACCACCCCTCAACCATGTGACCTGAATAATGGGTCACACCTCAACCATGTGAACTGAATAATCGACCACCCCGCATATTTGGCCTAAATAATGGGCTGCCCCTCAACCATGTGACCTGAATAATGGACCACCCCTCAACCATGTGACAAGAATAATGGCCACCCCTCAACCATGTGACCTGAATAATGGGCCACCCCTCAACCATGTGACCGGAATAATGGACTACCCCCAACCATGTGATCTGAATAATTGGCCACCCCTCAACCATTGTGACTTGAATAATGGGTCACACCTCAACCATGTGAACTAAATAATGGGTCACATTTAACAATGTGACCTGAATGATAAACCACCCCTCAACCATGTGACATGATTGATAGACACCCCCTCAACCATTTGACCTGAATAATGGACTACCCCTCAACCAAGTGATCTGAATAATTGGCCAACCCTCAACCATTGTGACTTGAATAATGGGTCACACCTCAACCATGTGGCCTGAATAATGAACCACCCCTCAAATATGTGACCTGAATGATGGGTCACATTTAACCATGTAACCAGAATATTGAACCATATTTAGCCTAAATAATGGGCTGCCCCTCAACCATGTGACCTGAATAATGGTCCACCCCTCAACCCTGTGACCTGAATAATGGCCCACCCCTCAACCCTGTGACCTGAATAATGGGCCCCTCAACCAGGCTGTTTAAATAAGGAGTTGCACCTCAACCATGTGGGTTAGATAATGGGCCACCTGCCAACCAATGTATTAGGTTGAGTTGAACTTGCCATTGGAATGGAAACAAAATGGCCTACATCTGGTTAAAGCAGGATAAATGGGATACTGTTTCTGATAAACCTTTATCTTAATCGTCTTACTTGTACGGAACTTGCTGCTCACGGCCTATAATCCATGAGTAGTGGAATACTTTACAGCTTGATGGTGATGGGGGAACTCCTCTACAACATGTTAACCTGGCAAGCTGCAGGGAAAGAATAAATGTTAAAGTTTTATTTAATTTACATTTAAGCAACAAATTTTATTCTGTTACAAATACTCACCTTTTAAGATGAGTAAACTGCAAAACAAATATCTTACAGATTAAAAAACTACTGGTTTCTTTCTTTTTCAGACGTTGCTAATGCCTGGTTAGAAACATTGCTAGATGTCATTGATTTGTTACCTAAAGATGTTATTAAAAAAGATGTGAGTAGGCCTATACAATGTAGTTTAGACTTTTTAAACTATTGAAATATAAGTAAAAAGATTTGCCAAAGATGCCTTAAATTTGTGACTATTGTTCTGAGAGATTGTCAAAAATAGTCCTGTTATGGAAACAGAATGGAATTGTTGGGTGTATACAAATTGTCATAGAGACTGGGTACAGTGGTCTATGAAGGGATTTTCAACACATGATATAATTATGACAGAGTTATGTCCCTTAGTGAAGTACCATCACTTTACTCCCAGGTATTATTCAATCTTATTGAAATCAGATCCTAAGCATCTCCTGTGTTAAGACCAGTGTTTCATAAAGGCATTTGTGACTCATGCAATGTTTTTTTATTATTATTATCAAATTGCATCAAAAGTTTATTTAAAGATTCAAAAAGTAAATAATTTAGAAATAATCATTCTTATGTAATTATGATATGAATTAAAAGCAGTATGTATAATCAAAGAATTCCAGTGATCCAGCCCCACAAAGCAATACATTATCAAATTATTTGTACAGTATATAAAGTATATTAGCTGTTCTCTACATGTATGAGAAGAGGATTCAACCAGTTGGTAAGAAACTTTCTGAAGCACTTGTGCTATCAGAGCTAAAGGGCAACATGAAGCTAAGGGGAAGCATGAAGCCGATCTGTGTGTGATGTCTTTGTATAACATCATCTGATTATAGCTTCTCTGTTTTTTTGCTTATCTTTGTTTGTTGCCAGAGGGTAGTTTTTGGGCTGGCAAAGCATCATGTGAGCGAAGTAACTTTTAGTATGGAGTTAAACCTCAATCAAACAAACAAACAAATCTACATGTTTTAAGTTTTTATTTTTTCTTATTCAGATTTTAAACATAGCAGTAGCCAAGGGTCAATTATCACAGTCTGTCCAGGCCAGGTTAGCATGTAGCCGTATACTGGGGAAAATATCAACCAAGTTTGAGCCTTTTGTGTAAGTACTAGTAACAAGTTCCTTTTGAGTTTGAAACTGATATTTTAATAATACCATGATAGGCGGTGTTGTAGATTATCTGCAAAAGATGTGTTAAAGGCTGGAAAATGAACCTCACCTATATTGCTTAACAATGTAAATTTTGTAAGTCAAACGTATGGATTCCCTGCAATTTATTCAGATTAAATGCCTCAATACTTTTTAATCGGAGATCAGTGTTTTATTTTACCCTCTGTTAAGATAAATTAAAATATACAATCATAGAATGGCATAAAATCCATATAAAAATATCATTCTCAATTTAAAGGAAGTATATTTGTGGAAATTTTATACTGCATTAGTATTTAAAGCATATAATTGTTTTCTTGTTTTCTTAAAAATTTGACTGTCATGTTAAGCTGTTTTTTTTTTAGCTTAAGGAAAATGAGTCTTTTGGATTATAAGGGCCTCTGGGGAGACCAGTTTATTTTAAACTGACAGAGATAGTTTTGTGTTTACATGTATTTACTCTCAGAAAATAAAGTAATGTAGAGTATATATATTTATATATATATATTCAATTATTACTAAGTAAATGAAAATGTAATTTTCCAATTGTTAGGATAAAAAAGGAGATTTTGCCTGTGGTACAGTCAATGTGTCAAGACATAGACTATGAGGTACGGGGCTGTATGTGTCGACAGCTGGATCCAGTGGCTAGAGGACTAGGGTACGTACAAACTGTATCATTCTTATGGGTTTATGGTCAAATTTTATTGTCATAAGCTGCCAAGGAGATAAAGTTGTTTCAGGATGCAAAATTACCTTATTTCAAGATATCTGTGTATAATCCATAACAACTCGAGATTAAGATCTATTTAGAATCTTGTCTCTGGAAGCTCATTTATTTTAATTAGTCAACATCTCTATGACAGTTTGATTAATTTTAGAAATATGTGAAGAAAAATACTATAAAATTGAAAGCAGTGGGTAGGTACCAAAGCGGTTTTAATAAGACTGTTCTATAAATAAAAAAATTGCCTTATTTCTAGATATCTGTGCATTACCCATAACAACTCAAAATTAAGATCTATTTAGTAACTTGTCTCTGGGGGTGAGAAGATCCCAAAGTGGTTCTATCAATAGAAAAATTACCTTATCTCTAGATGCCCTTGCATTACCCATAATAACTTGAGATAAAGATCTATTTAGAAACTTGTCTCTGAGAGCAGGTATATCCCAAAAGGGTTTATAAAAAACTGTCCCAGTGGTGTCATGTAAAACTGTGCTGTTACTGTTGGTCTCAGATTTTGGTTACCCTGAAGTACAAGGTAGACTTTCAGAATAGTACTTGTTTTAATATTATTCAGCAAGCAGATTTTGACCAGGGTTACCACAGTTTTAAATGAAATTTTATGATGGCAATCATTTTTAGCTTGCCGTAACGAAGTGAAGGAAAGGTATTGTGAGAGAGGGGG
>JARFOD010024511.1:0-10841 GCA_031763545.1 Mopalia muscosa
TTAATAACATGTGTGAACCAATGACCTATGTGTCAACTGTCAAAGGTTTAAACAGTCGACTCTACAGGTCTCGTGACGTTGGCACCTTTCTTGAAAAATAAGGATACTTGATTGGTCCATATTTGTGGAGTTATTCCCTTTAATGATAAAACTACTTAACATGGCTGCCCGAATAAATTTGTCTGTAGTTTGTGCATTACACATTGTTTAAGGTGCAATTATAAAATAAAATAGCTTGATTAGAAAATTAGAGAGCGTTATGAACACAAGAAATGATGCTCATTTGACCTATATGCATTTTATTGCAGCCCGGAGTATCGCTTAAAGATTTCTGACCTACTTGTTCTGTTTAATCAATAATGTGGTGTAAAACAGTATTACAATTATAAATCAATTATTCAATCTGAATCACATTATTATATCATACTTTTAATTACAAAGTTAATGCTGTTTCTTGTGTCATTTTATGATTTTAATTTCAAACATCATATAGAGTAATTATGAGCTGATTGGGATTAAACTTTAAAGAAAGACCAAATGGAATTTAATTCCAATAAAATGGGAGTAGGAATCCATAAATCTGTTTAACTTGTAAAGCCTCTAAACAAGTTTTCTTTTCTTATTCGACCCCTAGAAACTGCTATTCATGATTAATTTTATTTACATTAAAGCATGATTGATGCATACATGTTGTAGACAGCAGTCATTTTTATAATAATGACAAAAGTGAGTATACAAGGTAACATTTGAACAAAGAAATATTGACCCCCCAAACAGCCCCTCCAAAGAAGTGCAGACTGGTCACTGTAGTGTTAAAGCTTTACATATTGAATGCATTATCTTAAAATCAATTGAAATGATTTTGTTTCTTTAGAATTTCATGCTTATTGTAGAATTAGCTTGTCTAGAGCAGTTTTGAATTCCAGCCTTGTTTAAACATATAGCACCCAGAGGAATAGATTTTTCTCAGTGTGTAAATTCAATACCTGTGTGCATGCATATTTACGTGGTCTTGCCCATCTTTGCCTAATTTCGTTTGGTTTAGACCTTGTAAATATTGCATTAATTCCTCCCTTGACCATGTCAATATAGCTTATGCCATAAGCGCTATAGCGTAGACCAAAGCTTCAAATACAAATTAATTTATCATTGTTTACTTGGTATTTTTTCCTCGTCTGAGTTAGTATTTGTGATTGACCCTGGCTGCCTCATTCATGTTGACAGCCTGTGTAGGAGCTATGTATTTGTTTCTCCCAAAACATATTTTCATATCAAACGTTAATGGGCTGTTAAAAATTCCCTTTAATGACTCGTTAGAAGTCAAATCACACTACATATTTGTATTTCAAGAATATTGCAATAAAATGAAAACATTTTTAAAAGTTTGTAATATTAGTCAAATAAGCACTCACATGAATTGAATCAATTGATATTGTTGAAATGAAAATTTACAACAAACCAAGAATTGCACAATTTGGCTTGGCTTCTGCCTCAATATTTACGATAATTAGACCAAGGCAAATATTGAATACATGTACATTGTTTGATTTTTACAAAATATTTAATTTAATATACATTGTAACAAGCAGTTGCATGTGAAAGCTTGTACATGTATCTAAGAAGTTTAGTTTATCAATGTCATTTCTTTTACACCTGAATGGGATTGAGTCACCTGTGAGAATGGGAATATGTGTGTTTTGATCAATGTTTTAACATGGTAATACATCACCGTGATTGTCCCTCTAAGATTCAACTTCATCGACAGACTAATAAATATCATTCAGTGAAAGGTGAGATTATAAGATACAATTTAAAAATTAATATTCTTGCTATGCCTTTTTTTAATATTAGATAAGTATTTAATTTGTTGTGTTTTAATCAACATTACTATTCCATTTGACATTAACGATTGCCCCCAAACTTACATGTATATATTGTACATGTAATTGGAAATATATAATAAAATAAAAAAAAAACCAGACAGGAAGACAGGTGAATAGTTAGAAGTTGACTCAGAAATACAGTTATACTTGTTGTTGAATTAGTTATATGATTTGTAAACATTTTTTGACCATTTTATTAAATATCTTTATTTGAATCAAGTTTATATTACATATATATAAAGGTAAAATATTTTCATCAGTTATTTGACAATAAATCTGGGTTTTTTATCAGTTATTTTTTGATATAAAAAAGTTTTTCAGTTGTGATTGGTTATTGGCTGGTTTTGATGTCACCCATCACCAGCCCCACTGCCCTTATTTCAGGGGTTGAAATATTGTTGTGAAAGGTAAGGGTCAAAAGATAGAATTTGGCCCCTAAATAATGTTGTAAAACTTGTAGAAGTGACAAATTAAAAAAAAATTCAGGGTATAGTCCAAAAGGCTGGTAACATTTGGCCCCTAAAACACCACTATTTCTACTTCTGCTTATTTCCAGCTCTGTGTAATAATATAAAAATATTCAAGTTAGAAATACATTTAGATGAAAAGTCGCTATTGACACAATCATTTTCACATTGACTTATTAAAATTGGTAAAGGTCAGTTTTGACAAAATAGCTTGTGTATAACGGTGTTAGACAAGGGCTTAGGCAAGACACCGGTCCAAATGGACACCCTGAAGTGAACAATTGTATAATTTGGACACCCTGCAGGACATAGGAAAACGGTCAAAATTGGACACCAACTTACATGTACATATGAAAAGTGATGCAAAATGACCATTTAAGACACCCTGCTTCTGGTTTCTGGCTAAGCCCATGGTGCAAGGCATGTTTGGTGGACAGTAGTTTGGATAAATGATCATAAAGATTTAAAATATTGAAGATATCGAGTTGTAATAACTAACAATGCAGCAGTATTGTTTGGTCATGAACATCTTGTGACATGCATTTTGGTTTTTCCGTTGATTTTGTGGTTTTGGTCGCTATGGAGATCACATCTGTCGAAAATATAGTGCTCCTAGTCAACAACGTGGTGGAGTACAATATGTATTATTACTGCATTGTACGTGTTCATCATCTACATGTATGTATAATGCTGAATAATACTGTTAACAGATTTCACAGCTGTCAGAGAGAATACAATACAGTCTTAACAGTTAAGCAACCATCCAACATGGAGAAGATTTTCCTACACAAGTTGTCAGTGTTATTCCACCCATGCTGTCATGCACTGTTTGTCTTTCTCTACATTTATGAAAATGTGAAATTTATTGCATTGTACATGTTCAGGAAAACCATGTAGGAAACTGTGGGGTTATTTAGTATAATGGTCAGTATTAATAGTGCGGGTAAAAATTATCTTGTAAGATATACTTAAATTTTTTACCTCTTTAGCAATCTGATAGCATTGACTACATACTATCTGTTATAATCAAGCATAAAGGTGGGTTGAGAAGTTGGAAGAGGAACAATGGCTTAGACATAGGGGTGTTGAGGTTTCCTTTGGACACCTTGAATTGAACAATTGCCGCATTTAGACAGCCTGTTTTAAGAAACTTTTACAAGCAAGAGATAGGAAAACTGTCTTAATTGGACACCCAGTAATTTGAAAAACCATCTAGAAGCATCCCTCTAGTGAACCCCAAACATGCACATTAAGTCCAAAGTCTGGTCGGGAATGAATCCAAATCATATTTTTCTCAGTGTGTTACCCATACCTGTTGTTGTATTGCATTGGGTGCGAGCTCTAAACTGGCGAGAATCAAAATAAATGTATTTAATGCGTATGAGTATTGGATGTCATCAATTTTATAACTTTATGTATGAAGGAACCAAGTGCAACATTCTGATTTCTGTTAATTTTTAAATATCTCTCTAAGGTCAGCGTTATTTACTCGCATAATAGTATTTCTTGAAATAGACTTCAGCTAGCAGGGTGTTTGTAGTTGATTTGCCCAGGTCATCCTGCTGGACCTGATTTTAACAGAAATGTTTTTACTCCGCAGAAGAAGATTAAGACGTAGACTCATTCAGATTAGAGGACAGACAAAATTTTGGCCGGACTTCATTCGTAGAAGTTGCCATTTTGTTTGTCATGCAAGGCGAACTCGGAGAGGTTTATCAGCATTGATTCGAAAGTCTGTACTTGCTTGCCTGTTTACATTTTCCACTAAAATTCCGTTTTCTCTTGTTTTATTTGCCATATCGTACGAAAACATAAAGATCAAAAACTTGTTTAAATACTGTCCTTATGTTCAATGAACTTTAACTGCGCCTGCTCGTTTTGGTAACGATCAAAATCCTTTGAGCGACCCATCGTTAACATGATTGGTAACGTGCAATTTATTCAAATATGACCGTTTGCACGGCAAGAAAAAATGTAAACTTTCCCGGCAATATGCAAGAGTTCCAATTTTTTCCCGCCATTACTAGTATCCACCCAAATACCCATACTACTATAACCTACCACTATAATACCAGTAATATAACACTGGCAACAGACTTGCAAAAAACAACTGTTGTAAAACACTGAATTAAATGAATATATCAAATATATATAAAGTATAAATTTGATGTAAATTTATCGTGCGATTGAATTTGTTATTGTATAACTCGTCTGTTCATCTGTCAAGAGAGCCTTTCTTGTCTGCCGAACG
The DNA here is from genome assembly GCA_031763545.1 of Mopalia muscosa. Lineage (NCBI taxonomy): Eukaryota > Metazoa > Mollusca > Polyplacophora > Chitonida > Mopaliidae > Mopalia > Mopalia muscosa. Next base: position 4,602 of record JARFOD010024511.1, read on the forward strand.
GATCGCCATCAGATTGGCTAAAACAATCAGGTCAGTTACCTCCCTTGAATCACAAGTTCTGCTACCATGTGATTGTACAAGAGAAAGCACGCTGGCAAAGATTTCAGTCACACAATTTTGCTTCCTATTTATACAGACAAATTGAAAAAGGAATTAATTTAATTTTCTTTCCTTCTTAATTTTATAGTAGTTTTTCTCGTTTATGCAATGAATAAAATAAATCTTATCTCAAGCACAAAAAAGTGTATTAATTATCAAACGAACCCGATAGAACAGTAAAGTGTACGGTATGTAATGTCTGGCGTATAGGGACCACTTTCACAATGTACGACAAAATATATGGTTCGTACTATAAAATTATCATGTAAAACTATAGGAATTTTTTTTTTATTGTCGCACATTTTGTAAAAGAGGTTCATGCTTATTGTCGCGTGAAATATGCATGTTATCAAGATCCAGGTATCGTCAATGCAGTTTTACGCTTTATTGAAAAAAGGTATCAGAAGTCTATCAAGTATTGGCTCTCATTGAGGCCGTAATAACTGGACTATAGCTGGCTTCCAATTGAACTGATGACCACTGGTCATTGGCAAAAGCGCAAGAAACCAGTCACAATGTTAACCGATATGTTGCTTGATCGTCGGCCGCCCGTCGCAGGGATTCAGTGACTTGTCTTCAGTGCAGATGGTTCTGACGAGAGGCGGCAGAAGAGAAAAAAGCCTCCCAGACTAATCTTGCTGCTTACCTCAACATTTGCGTACAATCACAAGAAAACAATCTGGATAACATTGTACTTTCAATTACACAACCAAATGACTTACGGTGAACTACAAATGTCCTCTTTCTAAAAAAAATATATTTTGTTTACAAACTGTCCACATGCTTACATAATCGATTTTGTTATTTTTTGTTTGCTGTATAAAGTCGACTTTATATTTAACCGTCACTGGTAGTTTATTATATAATCTTTTGTCTTATGGCCGAAAACAGCACATGGGAATCACTGCATTGATGCAAAACTCTAAAAACTAGTTCTACAAATAGACCTTTGTTATGTAAGCCATAGACGGGCTTGTTTTTTGACACGTTGGATTGCGGCTTTCCCAATTAGAGATTTTGTACTCTTGATTTCCTGTCTCCTCTCTGGCGGGCCCGCGGCCGTGGCTCAGTGGCAGCGAGTGCGCTTCCTGAACCGAACATGCTTTGATTTACCGGTCACGGGTTCGAGTCCGCCTTCCGACCATCAGGGGTGGTTTTTACGAGGTTTCTTCCTGGTTTTCCACTGTAATAAGGCAGTGTACAGTGTGAAGTGGACAATCCGTCGTCATATAAGTGAAATACCCTTGAGTACGACGTTAAACCCCAATCAAACAAACAAACAAACCTCTCTGGCGTATTTATATCTACAAAAAATTCATTTCTCTTCATTTTCCAATAAAATACGTTCAATATGCGGTGAGTGATCATAATAATTCACCAGTGCTGCAAATTTCATTGCCAATGACGAGAGTTACATTCAGTAATTTTGACCCCTGCAAGCACTTTTTTTTTGTTTGCCTTGCCAAAATTTCCTGACTGGACACCGTCTTTTCTCGGCAATGAGATTCCCAAAATCCCTACTTTTTCCCGGCAACAGAAAAGAACAGAAGAGCCTATAGACATATGCTGTAGCATGGCGTCATTTTGATACGACCCCATAAAAACTGGTTCACTTTACTAAGCATCACATGACAAGGAGAATGTGAAAACAAAATAGCAACAGCAGGCGATTGCAGACGAACTCGATTCCAAGCTTCTAAATCACTGAATTAAGCTTTGTTTTGTATGTAATAATGTCGAATCAAACGGCTTAATGTGGCAAGAATGTTTAACAATTTCACTTGACTTGCCTTATGATAGGGCCTACCATTACGGCTTACAATCGAAATTTGTCAGAGTGAAAAGCCGTATATTCACAAAACAAGTAGGGCCTGTGCTTCTATTGTGTTTTAATATTTTAATTAGAAACTGTCTGGATCAATCTGTGAGATTCTGTGTAAGCATTTGTTAAATGGGCTCATCACATCGAGAGTTGACCTAAATCATGAAAGCGGAGGTTGCATTAAGAATTAACCTTGCGCAGTTCAGCATGTCAATCAGAGCTTGGACTACCTACTCTGATGATGCTCATTCCAAGTCAGTTTAATATAAAAAAAATAATAAAAAAACACTGTGATATGTGCTGGTAGTATGAGTGAGACTCACTGAATTCCCCACTAATTGACTCTCATCAGTGCTCAGTTACGAAAAGTAGGCCTATTTCTTCAACAATATTTTGAAATCATTCTGACAAGATTTTGAGAATTCATTAATTGAAGTAGCAATGACAGGTCTTGATCGCTAGGGAGTGCCACTATTACAATGACTAAATACTAACCTCAGCCCCTTGTTCAGCAGTCTTCCTGTTCTGCAGTTTTCTCTAGTATTTTTATTAGATGTAAATAGATTTTGTTGTGGTTGATTATGTGACTTAGATTTTAAAGCCTGTCTATATGCTATTTTGAACCGCGGGAAACTTGCTTACAATAATGAGATCATAAAGTCAAGATTTTAGACAAGCTTTTTCATTCAAATGCAGACCAACACAATTTCAACCGATATTCTTCTGAGTAAGTTTTACAATTGGGTCATGCAGATCACAATGATAAACAATGATAAACATTTGTACGGTTGGACTGGGTAGCTGGATTATACCTGAATACACTATCAATGCACATGCTTATGATTTGCTTTGCCAAGTTTATCAGTTAACGGCCCTGTGAGGGAGCGGGTGGGCCATGGCCCTGAAGAATACTCCGTCGGCTTCCTCGGTCGATCGTAAGAGGCAAGAAAAGAGGTGTCTGTTGCCCTGGTGTTCACAGAGCTAAAGGGTAACGCGAAGCAGATTTGTTTGTGATGTCCTGTTTTTGTGTCCATCGTCATATAAGTGAAATACCCTTGAGTACGACATTAAACACCAATCAAACAAACAAACAAACAATATCAGTTTACTTATGGCCTGATGTAGTCCTGATATAACTGAGAATTCATTTGCATATATGTATAGCCCGACAGGATTTCTCAGTTATGAAGTTTGTATGTATAATTTGGTACTCACAAGTCTATTTGCTGCTCCTGTGTCCTTGAAAATACATATATATTGCCAAAAATTAAATACAACCGCCACAGTAATCAATAGGGTCTACGCATTCGTTTTCATCTTCTTTTATGCTAATTTGAACAAATTTTGTTAAGAAATCGGGATAAAAATAAAAATACACTAGTGTTGCAAATAGGCTTGTGAGTACCAAATTATACACACAAACTTTATGACTGAGAATTGCCATTAGGCTATATATGCATATGTATTCTCAGTTATATCAGGACTAAGCCTGATGCAACGCTGTCAAATTTATGTGGTACTACTGTTTTCCTATTAAATGAACACATTTGAAAAGCTTTTATTTCTGACATATTTTAAAATGAGGTGTATTTTATGTATTGTTTCCTTATTTCAGAATTTTATTTTCATACTAGAAGGTCAATGTGTTTTTGAAAGGGTGACACGAAGGTACCTGGTGCTATGAAGTTGATTGAATTTTTGAATTGTGCAGACTCAGAGCTCTAAAAAAAATATAATCTTTTATGGTTTTCTTTTTATTTTGAAATGGCCTGTTTTTGCTAATTGAAGTTTTTAATTGAGTTGTTATCACTGGATTGTAGATTTAAATATTCCAAACTTTGTATTTACAGAACAATAATGTAACCCGTCTAGAATGTGGTCCATTGTCACTGGTGTTACAGACTAATGAACGTTTGGTGACGGGTCCAGACCCTCTGGTAATCGTTCCCCCAGGACATTACTGTGTGCTTCTTGATCCATTAAAGTGAGTCTATCTGAAAGCCCCCTGCTGAAAAATGTAGCCTTAACTTAAATTTGACATAGCACCTCATTGCCACAACTCTGCTTCTAGAGCTTGAAAATAAGGAGAGGTCCAGTATCAAAACATATATAATTGTTGTCATAATCACTAAAAAAAAAAGTACCAGAAAGTTTACAGTAATTTAACATTGGGACTAACCAGAAAACCGTTTAAAACAGATTAAAACTAAAACATATTATCCTTATAAGTTTTGAACGTCATTTAGTGGTGGGGTAACATCATTATCATATTAATGTGCTGTAGATTAAAACAAACTTACCTGTTCTTTCTTGACAGGCAATATGAACATGGAGAAATATGTGAACTTAAAATGGGAGAAATGGAGATTCGATTTCATCAAGTAAGTTGCACACCCATCGAATGCTGACATTAGTATTTTGTGAGCCAGTAGGCCTAGATGAGGGTGCTTAAATTGCCCTTGAGACTATGATTGTCCTGTGGTAAATAGGAAGATACTCCTCAAGTTTATAGCCAATAGACAAATGCTAGTGTTCCTAGTTTTTTCTGCAGCTCCAGTTACAGGGCACAGCTTGGTGACCCTTGAGTTGAGGGGCAGGTTTGGTCCTCTTTGAGATATAGAGACACAGACAGGTGCTCTTCTAGTTAAAAATGTGGTTGCAGCTCAAGTTAAGAACCATTAGGCTATCAATATTTTGGTAATGGGACAACAGGCTATCAATATTTGGATTGTGGGACAACTGGCTTTCAATCTTTGGATTGTTGGACAACAAGCTATCAATCTTTGGATTGTGGGACAACAGGCTATTAATCTTTGGATTGTGGGACAACTGGCTTTCAATCTTTGGATTGTGGGACAACAGGCTATCAGTCTTTGGATTGTGGGACATCTGGCTATCAATCTTTGGATTGTGGGACAACTGGCTTTCAATCTTTGGATTGTGGGACAATTGGCTATCAATCTTTGGGTGATGGGATAACTGGCTTTCAATCTTTGGATTGTGGGACAACTGGCTATCAATCTTTGGATTGTGGGACAACTGGCTATCAATCTTTAGCTTTTGGGACAACTCGCTATCAATTTTTGATTGTGGGTCGACAGGCTATCAATCTTTGGATTGTGGGACAACAGAGTTGTGTGTTTTCAGATTTGGGCAACAGACTGTTGATTGATAAGTTAAGGGGCAACAGTCGGTTAGGGGAAACAAAACATTGCTTTGTTGTGTTGCTGTGTTAAGAGCCTATCCTCGTCTGTAATTGAGCATGTAATAAATGCATTTTGTTATTTTATAATTGTTAGTTGCCAGACTAAAATGCTTTTAATTTAATGAATAGTGTAAAATCTAAAACAAAATGACAATCAAGGCCAGGGTCTCTATATCAAGACCATTTATTTTATGGCCCAGAACTGGAATGTTGTAAGATCTGTTTTTCCAGGGCAGAACTCTCTAAGTAGCTTTATGTTACTTGATACACACGTTCAACTGAACTGTTGTACATACTGTTTGCTATTGCTGAATGTATTTCCATTAATATTAACTTGTATCTAAAAAGTCTTAGTGTGAAGATTGAAATTCTTTAGACCCTCTCTTATAACGTACAGTTTGAACTAGTTTATCATGTAACATTTGAATTAGAGCTGTCATGCCTTGATTATATTTCTTTTGTGTTGATTCTCCAAATTAAATTGTATGTGTGTGTGTGCAGTGCCCACAACTACATGTACTCTAAGGGTCCTATTGCAAAAGGTCATTGTGGTCTAGATGTAACTTTAAAAAATAATATTTCAAACAATGGGAAAACAAAATTGATACCGGTACAATTTAATAAACCTTTACCTGTAGTTAGTTGTCTATCAGGTTTGGTTGGCCTAAAATTGTTTATATAAGCTTAAATATTTTGCGTCTCAAATTTAAGAACCATCTATAATTGTGAGTACATGTGATATTTACTATAATATGAATTCTACATCTTGTAGGCTCCATTTGCTCTGTATCCTGGAGAAAGCTTAGAAGGACTGCCTAAAGGCATAGGGGCTGTAACATCATATAAAAAAGCATTCCATCCTCTGCCAACAATCCCGGTAAACCATGGATTGAAGCTGAGGGCAAAGTTTGACCATTTGGTAGATGGAGATAAACGATTGGCTGGAGATATTTGGCAGATAGAAGGGCCCTGTACTTATTATCCAACACCGCATGCTGTGAGTAAATTCCACATATCCATATTACATAAATATTCTGGTAGAATCTACCGAACATACATTTTGGCAGCTTAGACCCACTCACAAGTTATGTTTTGGAAACTAGGCCTCTCCAAT
>JARFOD010024522.1:0-17003 GCA_031763545.1 Mopalia muscosa
TTTAAAATAAAATTATTTATTGTAAAGAAAACAAATTAAAAAAAAAAAATTTCAGGATTTCTATTTACTTTTAACTCTTTTTTTGGCATCATTTCAAATTTATTTTCGCATATAAATGTACCACTGATCCACAGAGAAAGGGATTCACAAGACTTACCATCCATGACCGATTGCTACAAATATTCAATGTTATTGTAGACTATTATTATAAAATGAATTATTTTTTTATGAATGTTTACACTACAAAATGCTTGGATAGGTTATAAGCTATTCTGGATATCATACAACTAAAGCTATATTGAGAATTTCAGAAGGGGATTGAATCGAAACATCTTCAAACATAGTTCCAACATGAAGAATTCAATTTGTAAACAAACGTCTCCAATGTTACTATGTGTAGCAGGATTTGTATAGGCCATGCCTGTTTGCCAATCAGATTTCCTTTTTTTACAGAAATAAAGGCTGTTTAAATATAAGCATGACTGGACTACTGGTTTCTAGCTCTCTGTAGATGATTTCTTCCCTTCATAGGGAAAAAGAATACATGTAAGGAAGATCTAAAATGTCAAAAAATAAATCTTAAGACAGAGTAGGAAGGGTTGGAAAGAAAGAAAAACATCCAGTGGAAATGACTAATTGGAATCTTATTAAAGAACATGCAAGCAGTTCCTCTTGACATAAACATTAGAGCCATTTAGTTAAAAGTTATGTTCTCCTGGACTTAAATCTAAAGCATTCATATAAAAAGCTTGGACAAAAATGGAGCCATAATACATTTATTTTAATTTACAAAAAGGTCCAAAGTTTTGATTGGACATTTACAAAAGTTACATATTTGTAATCCTGACCATAATATTCTGATCTATATTCTACATGAAAGAGGGCTTAGAAAACTTCTTTCCTTCAAAATCAACCAAGGGTTCCAGCGAGACCGTAAAGCCACAACAAACCCTAGTAATGACCTGATTTCACCACTTGGTAAACTTCAAATGATTAATTTTTTTTAAAATTACAAGCTCAAAGCACCAATGAGATGACAACACCACAAGATGTACCACAAAATATAGAGACAAAACAGAGGAATGTATGGTAATCTATACCTCCTAAACAAGTGTTAGTGAAAGAACTGCTTTTCTTTTTGGTGTTTTCGTCAATAGCCAGAAGTTGTTTCGGAGGGTCTGGGGTATCCAATGAAAAACTTTTCATCCTCGCGTTCAGTTTTTTCCTTCGAGTTTTGGGACTGTGAGAGGCTGAAAATTAGTCACGTTTAATAAAAAAAAAAATCTAAAAAAATAAATTGGTGCAATATACATATTTTGAAAAAATAATAATAAAAACAGTACAAATATATGTAGGTAACACTTTATGATTGCTGGGTATATCGGCAGGCAATCTAGTCATTGCTCTTATGTTAATTAAGAAAGAGCAATGTATTTAAACTTTCTTAAATCGGATTTGGTCCCCACACTGTCATGCAGCTAGAGATCAAAATCATCTAGAAGTCTTTCCCTTCCTTTTATAAAGAACTGAAATTACAGAACTGAAATTACAATGTATAGAAGAAAAGTAACATGTGGTAATAGCCTAATTAATTTGAAATGGTGTTTACCTGATACAGGTGCAAAACTCAAAAAGAATAAAGACTTTTTTTTACCTGTGTATTTCTATGTTATATTCTTACATTACGGATCATAGGAAGAAACAGTGTACAATTAATAACAGTAATGAGTTTAAACAATCAACTTAAAATAACAATATAATAATTACAGTCAGTATGAATAATCCTGCTTGAAACATCTGCGGACAAAATTGATTAAACTAGCAATTGTGTCTGGAGATTGAATCAGAGTAAGCAATGGGAATGTTCCAAGAAAAATCAATGGACACTGACAGTTCATTTCTGACTTGGCCTGCTAATCTGCATGGATTCCATATGTCTTAAGGGATTAAGGTTGATAGTCCATGACGAGAATTATACTCTGAACTTCTCTTTGATCATCATGCTTAAAAATTATTTGAGATTTGTTTAGTGTTTAACATCGCACTCAAGGGTATTTCACTTATTTGATGACAGATTGTCCACTTCACACAGCCTTATTATGTTGGAAAACCGAGAGGAAACCTTGTAAAAACCACCCCCACGATTGCCAGAGCTACAACATGTGACTTGCATGTTAAAAAAATATAAGCTATTTTCTCTACAGCTCATAGGTTCCTTGCTGTATTTATCTTAAAAATGTCTTCTAAGGAACATCAGTCGACTGACACACTTTGGTGTAAACAAATAAGTGCTAACACCCGAATTCATAAGCTCATTGGTATACATATTTTACTCTCTGAAAAATAGTGTCAAATAGAAAATGAAACACAGTGTCGAATAGGAAATGAAACACAGTGTCAAATAGAAAAAGAAACACAAATCAGCACAAAATACTTTTTATTTCACATACACAAGTTCCAAATCACAAGATGTACATTTGATATTGATATAAGATTATCATGCAAGTTACAATACAGACTTTTTCATACATGTACTTAGTTATAGGTCAACCAGCATGCTTAAAATCTGTAAAAGAATCGATAGAAAACATGTAAAACGCAGAAACTTTTGCACAAAACGCAGCAACACTGGGAAGAAAGAGACGCAGCGACACGCATACTTGGAGGTCCCGAAGTTTAAACATGACCCTGAAAACATATAGCTTACTCAACAGTACTACAGGACATTTACAAAGTACATGATTTGAACAGGGTGTCAGTCATAGGACAGGACATTTACATAATACATGATTAGGACAGGGTGCCGGTCATAGGACAGGAATTTTACAAAGTACATGATTTGAACAGGGTGTCAGTCATAGGACAGGACATTTACAGAATACATGATTAGGGCAGGGTGTTTGTCATAGGACAGGACATTTACAAAGTACATGATTTGGACAGGGTGTCAGTCATAGGACAGGACATTTACAGAATACATGATTTGGGCAGGGTGTCAGTCATAGGACAGGACATTTACAGAATACATGATTTGGACAGGGTGTTTGTCATAGGACAGGACATTTACAGAATACATGATTTGGACAGGGTGCCGGTCATAGGACAGGAATTTTACAAAGTACATGATTTGGAAAGGGTGTCAGTCATAAGACAGGACATTTACAAAGTACATGATTTGGACAGGGTGCCGGTCATAGGACAGGACATTTACAAAGTACACGATTTGGACAGGGTGTCAGTCATAAGACAGGACATGTACAAAGTACATGATTTGGACAGGGTGCTGGTCATAGGACAGGACATTTACATAATACATGATTTGGACAGGGTTTCAGTCATAGGACAGGACATTTACAAAGTACATCATTTGGACAGGGTGTCAGTCATAGGACAGGACATTTATAAAGTACACGATTTGGACAGGGTGTCAGTCATAGGACAGGACATTTACAAAGTACATGATTTGGACAGGGTGCCGGTCATAAGACAGGACATTCACATAATACATGATTTGCACAGGGTGCCAGTCATAGGACAGGACATTTACAAAGTACATGATTTGGACAGGGTGTCAGTCATAGGGCAGGACATTTACAAAGTACATGATTTGGACAGGGTGTCAGTCATAGGACAGGACATTTACAAAGTACATGATTTGGACAGGGTGTCAGTCATAAGACAGGACATTTACAGAGTACATGATTTGGACAGGGTGCCGGTCATAGGACAGGTCATTTACAGAGTACATGATTTGGACAGGGTGCCAGTCATAGGACAGGACATTTACAAAGTACATCATTTGGACAGGGTGCTGATCAAGTACATGCTCAGAGGTTGGCAGACAGATTAGTGGAACTGTTCTGGACAACAAATCTTTAGGGAATGCTTCAGACTGGTACTATCTTTGGCCACAAACTATCTTTTGACATTTAATTCACAATTTTTTTTTAACCGATTTGATTGATTGATTGATTGATGGTTGATTTACGTAATCAAGATGTGAAGCTTTTCCATAATAATCGAAAGTTAATTTTCCTCCAGTGGTAATTTAAGCCAGAATAAACAAGCCACCAAAGGGCCTGACTGTTTTATGTTAGAATGTCATGTAATTATACTGATTCACCAAATATAATTGTGAGAATTTTTGTTAAATTAGTAGGCATCCAAATTTTTATTCTTTCATAAATTATTATTTCAAAGGTCATAAAGTGACTTGTGTTAAAATGATCTGATAAGTAGCTGACTTAGAAACAAATCAGACCTGTCTATCCTGAACGTAATTTCTGGGTAAAAAAAACTTTTTTTATGAGTATTTATTGTATGATATCATTTTAAAAAAAAAACATTTTGAGTATTTACTGATGTTAAGAATATTTACCGACATTAGGAATATTTGCTGATCATAAGGCGTATTTTTTACTTTTATCAAATTCTTATCAAAAAGTTACTTTACATACAGACATATCTGACACTGTACGACAAATGTCTTTATGTGTAGATTAGGTGTAGGGTTAGCTACAACTAACTGTTAAGAGTATCCAATTGTGATTTATAAATACCATGTAAAGCATTTTGTAGCAAATATTAACATTCTGTAAATCACATTCACTATGAGCTCAGTAAAATTCCCCGAATTTACATTAATAATATGTGTAAAGGGCACAATAATTGGTAGTTATTCCACTTGTCCTGTGGTACAACAAACATGCTATGTTTGCCCACTTTCATCTTGATTTTACCCCAGCCTATTAGACCACACATACATTTTTTCCCCGTTTTATACACCTTTCCATGTGGACCTTAATCAAAATGCTGTGCTATTGTATGTATTCTTAGACTGTGATAAAAGTAGTATTTTATAACTAGTTTTAATATTACATGAAAGGGGGAATTTTTTAAAAACGTGAGTTGGGAGTGTTTAAGTATCAACATTTTGTATGCGATCAGATGAAACAAAAAGAAAGAACAGAAAATATTAAACATTTCAAAAGAGACAAACAATAAAAAAAAGACTTAAATGAGTTAAAGCCCATTTTATTGTTTGCGTTGGATAACAAAACGTGAACAAGACAGCAAAAGAAACAAATATATAACATGGGGATTGGAGATGTGCATTGACCCTCCCTCCTCCTGACGGATAAACAATTGAACAAAGAGGACACGAAGCAGTCTAGCATGCACCAGTGACAACGTGTATACCTCCTAAACACATAAAGGGAAAGGTACTTTTCTTTTTGACGACATCCTCAAATGATATTGGCTGTCTCAAGGGGGTGTCACAAGCATCTACGGAGAAACTTTTCAAGCGTGCATTCAATTTCTTTCTCCAGTTCTTCGGAGGGTCAGAGACTGAAATGGCAGAATTTGGTGTGCATAGAAAAAAAAAAAACAAAACAAAAATGTGCTGGGTGACGAAACATAATTGTAAACCTAATTTAAGCAACTGAAATTTGGGGGGAGGTAGAATCTATTCCACAAAACATTTTTTCACTTGATTCAATTTTTACACGAATTTAAAAAAATCACTTAAATAATCGAGATGCTCATTTTTTAAATAATCTCTGTGGGGGTTATTTTAATTGAGATCATAAAAATAAAGATAAAATAAACTTTGGGTGTTAAATTGCTTTGTGGGATTCTACACTATGCAACTGTTTGTTCTAATTTATCATTTTAGAATGATGCCTTCCAACACCATTCTGCCAGGACGTAACAAAGAACAGACCAGTGGCTTGCTACAGTTTTGGCTTTGTACTAAACAATTGGTAATCTGCTTGAAGAAAGTTGCATCTATCTACATGATTTACAACCAGAATAATCTAAACAGTTAGGTATTATTTTTGGTTTGTCTGTTTAATTGGGGTTTTACATCCTACTCAAGGGTTTACCCGAAAACACAGAGTAAACATGGTAAAATAAAAAAGCCATTGCTTGAGCCACATCCTGTGACACTCATATACCTGATGGTCAACAGGGGGGCTCAAATCCATGGATGGTTCAGCGCAGTCCATTTACAAACTACTCCGAAAAGGTAAGGATCGCTATAAGAAAACAGGTGAGTGATAAACTCAATTCCTGGTCAGCTGTAAGTGGGCAATGTTATGTTTTTTGCTCGAAATTGAATGAAATTTTGTGACATTCTTCATAAGGCATTGAATTAAATGTTTGCAAAACTTCAACGCATTGACTTCTTTCTTCTGAAAGTTATGACTTTGGGTGCAAGTTATCCTTAATTTTTTGTGAGTAGTTTATATTTTTTCAGCTGCTTGCATCGAACTCTACATTGATATTTCGTATCAATGACATTTTCTGTTTAGATTAATCTGAAGCAAGTGTCATTAACACCTACATGTAACTAAAATCTTTTTGGACAAAAATAAATAAGCCAAGTGATATCTAGAACTCTGGTAGCATATTGTGTTTTCATTTTATAAGTTTTTATAATGTACAGAAATGAATTTAAAAATAAGTAAAACAAATATCTTTTAAAATTGATCAAATTTTAGATTTCCACCTTTTCTTATAAATGTTTGAATCGCTTGAATGGAATCATCCCGATGATTGGCAGACACAAAAATATGCTACCAGATGTAAACGTTCAAATATTATATAGTTAAATTAAACAATGCATGTATTGTAAGCAAAAAAATAGAGTAACCTATTAACAAATTAATTAAGTGCAATTGAATATGTTTGTGATGGGGATTTAAAAAAATACAAAACATACTAGTTAAAAATGTTTTAACAAAATAAGACATGGTGATTTTCAGATGCTTTTCTGTCCCGTCAAATGCAAATAAATACTATTGAGAAATAAATAAACAAACAAATAAGAAAATGGTAAAAACAAATACAAATAAATTATTTGAAAACAATTTTTAAAAAATCAAGTGAAAATAAACTACAAACCTAAAGCTGTACCAGGGACGCATGTATTTGTGAATGAATGACTTTTCTTTTTCGTTGATTCGTCAATCCCTAACTGTTTTGGGGAGTCTGGGGTATCCAGTGAAAAACTTTTCATGCGTGCGTTCAGCTTTTTTCGCCAGTTCTTTGGAGTATCTGAAGCTGTAATTTATTCATCATTCTTAATACATATGACTGACTAAAAATCATATTGGGATTTTCAGCCTAATTTACCTTTTTTGGGGTTCAATATCAGATCTGCAATAAAATTGGACATTCTCAACTGAAATATAAAATAATAAATGATTGTTTCTGTCTTTGATTGGGGTTTACCTACTTACTCAAGGGTATTTCACTGATAGAGTGAGGGATTGTCCATTTCACACTGTCCCTTGCTTAAATATGGTGTCAAACTGAGAGGACACCTTGTTAAAAGCACCTCTCAATTGGCTGAGTAAAATCCTGTGACTCCCTCAAATACGTGATTGTCTAAAGACAGATTCAAACCAGTAAACGGTACATCATAGTAGGATTACTGAGTAAGACATGCTTACCATTTAACCATAGCCACAAACGAAGGGCTCTATTACATCACTTCACATAGGCCCACATTTCTTCGTGCAATCGCTGTGACAACCTCATTCTTGAAATAACCATGACCTTGACCCCAATAAAATTGTAACTTGTTGGACATATTTTCATAATTTACAAACAAGTGAAGTTTTTATTCATCTTGTTAGAATGAGGCCTTAAAATAAGTGTATACTTGGCTGAATACCTCCATCACCAAATATGCTACATCAGATCACTTCAATATTATATATCACAATGGTTTAATAGAGTTGAATGTCGTATGTAGATGTAGAAGAATCTGTGTAAAACTTTTATTCTGGCCTTATCTCTAAACTCCAAAATTCAAAGTTAATTAATGGACTAATTTGTGTTGAAAGCTGTTTTGATGACCATTTCAAGCAAATAATTGTGATGTAGACAAACAGTAAATACGCTATGGATTTCATTCAAACTCCTTTATTTCCATCCAGACTTTATTTGTGGTATAGCATAGCCAAAATGATGAAGTGTTTGGAAAAATAATATTCCACTTGTGTTTGATACGGTCAGCTTGACAAGGCTTGGAATATACTGCCGTTTATACAGTATGAGTGAGGGCCTCACAGTTTGAAGAACTCTCTTACTGAACAATATATCCTGCTCAGCAGAAGAAACTCATACAAATTAAAATCCAAATCTTATACCATCAGATTGTTTTTAATTTAAAACAGAATTTAATATTGTTTTACTTTGTCTATTTCAAAAGTTCTTACACCAAAACTCTGCGTTGCAGAATATCACACAATCAAAAAGAATACAACAATATTTTGTCAAAGAGAAAATATTTATTCACTCAAGGTAGGAAAATTTCAATTTGTATTGGATGAATACAATTTTTATTATATTAATATTAAATGACAGTATGGAAGTAAACTAGTAAATAATTCAATATTGCACCAATTTTTTTTCTTCTTAATACATCCATGCAAAGACAATTGATTATTTCCAGCACTTATATCAAGGTGCTTGTACAAGGACTAGGCACCCAGGCTAGTTAAGGTCAGAGCGACTTATCACCTGGGGGGAACACCTGGCAGTTGCTCAAGGAACCAATGATTTTAGGAAAAAATAAGTAAAGAGAAGTATTCCTGTGTCAGTTGGGAAAGGGACCGAAGTAGGCTATAGTCAGTATGATTTAGACTGGCTTTCAATAGTATTACGATGGATTACCTGTTTGATGGGTGTGTTAATAGCATGTAGTTGATGGATTGTTAACACCAGGCTCATAGCTATTTCACTTGTATGTAAGCTGTGATGTACAGCAGTAAATAGTCACTCTAACACAGCCATACAATGAGCAGTGTTTTGATGTAATGGATAATTTAAATTCCTCCAATACTTATTAAAGCAGTAAGGTTTGCTTGTTTGTTTGTTTGATTGGTATTTAACGTCGCACTAAAGGGTATTTCACTTAGATGACGATGGATTGTCCACTTCACACTGTACACAAACTTATTACGATCGAACACTGAGTGGAACCCTCGTAAAAACCACCCCCGTGATTGCAAGAGCCACAACATGTGACTCACTCATATACCTGATGGTCGACAGGCGGACTGACAAACTCGATCCCGTGAATGGTAAATCGAAGCAGGTTCAGTTTAATAAGTGCACTCGCTACCACTGAGCCAAGTGCCTAAGGTTTGCACCTACTTCCTTCGCCAAAGGGCAAGAAAAAGTGTACATTCCAACAATAGCTGTCCTAATAGCTATCACGGTATAGTAGTGAACATCTACTTGTGAAAATAGTATGACAGTAACAAATGTATCAGTAAACAAAAAGTGAGGCCTATATCAATTAAGCGTAACAAGGATAGCACTTTTTGCATTACCGGTAATGGTTAATCCAAAACCAAAGACAAGACTTGGCATCATTTAACTGTACATGTGATACATGAATAACTTCAGAGCAAAGAGATGTACAAAGGGGAATAACTGTCTACACTAAATGTGTTGCAGGGATGATTTTTGTGCCCTTTGTATAGTACAGCTACAATATAGTGACTGAACACTAAATATTAGGATAATGGCGTTTTTTTTAAATAAATTTTATTATTTATTTGGAAAATAATACCAAATTTAAAAGAAATGTTTTGGGTGTTCACCACCCATCACGCAAAGTGAGTGGTTTGGACATATAATTTGTGTAGAAAGGATTAATCTATTTAGAGTTTCAGCTGTTTCTATATCAAAGCAAATACAATGTAACAATGCCAGAGGAATTGTGCTAAGGGATTGTCCTCTTCACATTGCTGTTTGCCAAATTACAGGGGTAAACAGGGAAGAAACCTGGTAAAAACCACCACTGTGATTGCTGGAGCCACATTTTGTGTCTCACTCGTATACCTGATGGCCAACAGGCGCACTCAAGAACATAAATTAAGACAAAAAAATTTAAAAGAAACACTATGAATTATACTGTCGTTAACTAACTCTAAGGTTATCATGATGAATCAGAATGTGTACTAGATAATCATATAGTCTAGTCCAGTAAATACACTTGATACTGTATATGGTTCACTCTACTATGTAAGTGAATTGAGCACTGTTGTAATTCTTTCACACATTACAAAATAATAACAGGGATTGACATACGTCATTTACTAAAATTCAAATTTCCTAATTAACAAAATTATGATTTGCGAGCTCTTTGAGTCACATGTCTAAAATGTTATTTAAAGTTGAAAACTGACTGCCTACATTTAAAACTTTTATGGATAAAATATAGGACTGAATCTAAAATTTTGAGAAAATTTGTTGTCACTGAAAAATGAATATTATTTTTTTCTCAGCTAAACTTAAGTTTATCCTCGCTTCTACTACTTCTATCAATTCCTGAATATTCCATAAATATGAGTTCAAAAGATTTTAACAATGATCTGAAAATAAACATCCCAGTTATTTTGAGCTAAAACTTTTAGCAAAATGTTATGATATAATGGTATTTTGGCAAATATAATTTGTAATTCACACACACTATTTTCACTTTCTGTTTTTTTTAATTGGATACGTGTATGTAAATTGTTTTTTAAACTCATCATTTTGATATTAACTTAATATGCAATTCTTATCAAGTAAGATAAAATGTAAATTAAAAAAAATATTATATTATTAGCTACCCTAAAACTTCCATAAGTTATGACACTCTAATTTTGGGACAGGCCACAGAAATAACATGAAAGACCCCTGTGGTTTTGACCCAACTGCTAGAAGTTATAGGGTATTATTTTTAAGAAATCATGCTAAAAATTATTAAATTTTACCCCAAAAATGCAATAACTTTATAATGTATTCTGTATACTATATGTTTAACAAAAAAATAGCGCCTGCACTATTTAATCAAAGGGGTCAGCTATATACAACTAATATAAGGTATATTATTTACATATTTCCTGAAGATATATTAGTATGTACATTGGAATAGGGTCAAGTTATGATGTACATACAAACATTAAATCCAAATTAACTAAACTCTATCAAAATCTTTTGTTAAAGATTCAAACATCACAAAAACATGACTCAAATGTTTGTCAAAAAGGTGGCCAAAAAAGTAATGTAAACAATCAATATTTCTCAATGTTAAAATAGTGGGACTTTCCTGATGACATAAAACATAATAACGCATTTGAATTCTCAAAATTCCCAATTCTCAAAAATCCTGCAAATTAATAAAATTTCTAAACATTATTTACATAAATTGTGCTAACAAATTTTGCTATTAACTTTAAAAAAACAGTTGGATTAATGTTGACTCAAGTATCCATGAATGACAAACATAGGCCATTTCACCTTTCAGACACCTGAATAGATTTTCTTTCTGGCAATTTCTTTCTCCAAAATAACCTCTTCAATACAACAAGAACAGTTTCCTTAAAATTGAAATTGTTTCTCCTAAACGTTCCTGAAAACCTTCCCAAGGAAGCCATTTCCGGAATGGTTCTCACATCCTGTTTCCAACAGACTAAATTTCCTCCCAAAACTGCTTCCTTCCACAGGACAATTTGAGTTTCTCCGCTGCCTTGGACTAGCCCACTGAGCAGAGCCTTGGGGGCTGCCACTCAAAAAATGTCTACCACAGACAACAAATTATCAACCCATTGTGCTAAGGCATAGACATCTTTCAAAATATTCGATCAAATGCACTGTAGTTCTTTTTCGTTGGACTGGTCATCTTGTAAAAATATTTAAATTCTCCACCTAGACTTTGAGCCACTAAATCGTGCATTCCTGTAAATGAACCAGAAATACGAGTGAAAAGGGATTCTTCAGCAAGCTGTTTTCCAATAGCAACATCCATGCTGTTAGCACTAAGAACGCAAGCACAAAAGTTTACAATCCTTACATTATAAATGGGGAAAACTTCACCAATCAAAGCAGAGTTATTTATTGACTATAGTGTAATTCAGTGTTACATCCAAACAAAATGCAGAAATTCAAAAAGCAGCCTGATCTTGCCTGAAGATTTATAAAAATGTAAATGTGTAATAAAAGTCAAATTCTCCTACTACAAGAGATTTGTTTGTTTGATTAGGGTTCAATGCTTTACTTTAACCCTCTGTAAATAAAGATTATTATTATTAATGCCATACTTTTGGTTATTTTCACGCATATGATGGCATGCCATCCCAATGGGAAGCCGTTGGAAGCCAGACAAGACAAAGATGGGATGACAAAATCATAACTCAACAGTTGTAAACTCTGGGGGTGGACAGATGGACTAGATCCTGTGAACGGTACATCAAAGTAGGCTTAGAAAGCGCACTTACTAACCACTAAGCCATGGCCATAGGCGGCAGTTAAATGATTATTGTCAATAAATCTTCCATACAAGTAATAGACCTCAGAATGAACAAGATCAGCTATTTAACAGAACAACAAACTTCCTATTGTTCTAGTCAAACCATAATTTTTTAAATCAGAGATAATAAATATTACAAGCAATTAAAAGCAATTATCCTAGAGTCATATAATTTGATATTTTGTGATATTTTCTGATATTACACATGGCTGTTAAACAAACAGTGTTTGGTGAAAGAACAGGAAGAAAACTTGTGAAAACAAAATCTGCAATAACTGACAACTTGCATTAAAGGGGAAGTAAACTTAAATATAAAGTTAGCCTCGATATATAGCCTGTTATCAGCTGTTATGAAAAATGATGGTCAGTGTATATGAATAGCCTTCATAATTGCAAAAGAGCAAAACTCCTGTATGGTGGACCGGTCATGCCATTTCGCTT
This sequence comes from Mopalia muscosa, assembly GCA_031763545.1. NCBI lineage: Eukaryota > Metazoa > Mollusca > Polyplacophora > Chitonida > Mopaliidae > Mopalia > Mopalia muscosa. The sequence continues at coordinate 12,758 of JARFOD010024522.1, forward strand.
CTCTTTCTAAAACATTGGCTAATTTTCAATAAGTATTGACAAAAAAGATTTTCAAAAATGTTTGACCAATTAATAAAAAGATTGACTGTTTTGGTGGCGATTATTGTGAATATATTTTGAGCAGTGCTATAGATATATAAGTGGTATAGCATGGAATATGCGCCATACATGAATTACTAGGTCGGTTACTAAACTGGCTACAACATCATTTGAAAAAAATATCCACCAAACATTTTTCAAAACTGCTTATTACTGATTATATAGTCAGGCTTACTTTAAAGTTAACTTCCACTTTAAGCTGTCAGAATGTAACTCGTTGGCATTATAATAAAGTTGTCTCATGCACAGCTAGCTGAACCAAAGCACAGCCCCCCGAAAAAATCAAAGGAGTAACATATGATTCTGACAACACAGACAGGTTGTTTTCTAGCTTGGCTGATTTTGGCACAAATAACAAAAATGTTGAAATTGGAGAATGGGAGCGGATAGAGAGGATGTTATTTATCCAAGACTAAAGTAACACGAATTAATAAATGTTACATTTCTCTTCCAATATCACGAATAAGACTACATGTGTGTCTCTGACATAATGCCATATCAGTAGGTGGCCAGTTTGTTTGTTTGTTTGATTGGGGGTTAACGTCGTACTCAAGGGTATTTCACTTATATGACGTCATACCACAAACAGATCGGCTTCCTGTTCTTCTTGAGCTCTGAGAGCACCAGGGCAACATAAAGCTCCCTCCAACCATCCCTGTAGGTGGCCAGAGATATCACCTAAGGTATTTACAGGTAATAGCAATATCTCTGCTCATTTCCGTTAGCATTGATTTAAACAGAGCCCAAGCCAAATCCAAATGGTCAATAAAGTAAGACTTTCATAGGAGGAACAGTATTAATATTCAGTGGAACAGTTCTTGTTAAATAGTGATTCATTGGCTGATTAGTGTATTAACTCAAGGGTACTTTAATGTGCTAAGTTATGGCTTCGTTCACATCATGCTCTTAGCTCTCAAAGGAAGTTAATTCGTGTTAAACATACTTACTGTTATGTTAATCCATGCAAGGTAAGATAAACCCAACACAAGCTGGCTACAAAATTAGCAGGCAAGCAGTCTTGTTGAAGAAATCTCAAATCGTCTTAAAACATCTTGTTTAACATGTAGGAGTCCTTGTTTAACATGTAGGAGTTCTTCTTTGAAATTTAGGAGATCTCTTTAACATCGAATAGTTCTCATTTAACATGTAGGGGTTCTCTTTTAACAGTTTGGAGCTCTTGTTTAACATCCAGAGTTTTCACTTATCATGTATGAGTTCTCCTTTAACATCTAGGAGTTCTAATTTTACATATAGGAGTTCTAATCTAACATCTAAGAGTTCTAATTTTACATGTAGAAGTTCTCATTTTACATGTAGGAGTTCTCATTCAGCATGTAGGAGTTCTTGTTTAACATGTAGGAGTGCTCATTTAACATGCAGGAGTTCTCGTTTAACATGTAGGAGTTCTCATTTAAAATGTAGGAGTTCTCATTTAACATGTAGGAGTATATCATATTTTCCAAGTCCTGGGTGACATCCTATGATTATAGACAGCAAACAGTTCATACAAAGATAATGTTTACAATTCCCATGGCTGATGTAATTAAACAATGAATATATACATGACTTTCTGGGTAATAACTCCTTTATTAATGTATGTAGTGAAATCCAGAAAGTAATGTGCATTTTTAAATATTTTATTTCAAATTTTAAATTCATCTGAATTAAGTTTTAAATTTAATATCCTTCATAAAAAAAGACAATCTCCAAAATTAGATTTCTTGCAAACTTAAATACAAAATGGTTCCAGTGGTTGTGATGGTCAGTTTACAAAACAAATGGGACTAAAATATATTTGTGCTGAAATGATGTTTTTCTGTCTTCAACTGAAGTAATAATTGTTGTAGTATAGTATAAACTTACGAATAAGATGTTTTCAGAAAACGTCTTCTGGTATTATGCCAGGACAGAATATAAAACCCAAAACATACGTGTTTTGCCCTCAAACGTCAATGTTGGTTATCATCTTTTGGTACAGCTGTACTTACAGACATGGTCTCAAAAAAAGTCTACGATAGATAAGCTGCTAACAACACTAAGTTTAAATGAATTATAAATATCTGACTAGGATTTCCAAAGATAAAGTGATACAAGATACAAATGACAACATCAAGAAACTTTAGTAGTATTATATTAAATTTTAGAATGTTTAAATTCCAACATCTTTCTACTTTTGATTGCTGATAATGCCTTGTTTTGAATCCTAAATATTATTAAAGTTAACAATGAAAGATTGATTTAAGCTATGAATAATATTTGGTAATTGAAGATATTAAAGAATAGTACTCCCACCGACACAATAAACTTCAAAACTTCAGAATTCCCAAGTATGCTTAAGCAACTATTTTTTTTGTTTTGACATTTTTCCTCAAAAGCGAACGTGATTTCTGAGAAAATTGTAATATATCATGTCCAGGAAACATGCAGGTGAAAAGCTGATGCCTTTAAAGACAATTTTGTTTGTTTGTTTGTTTGTTCGATTGGTGTTTAACGTCGTCTCAAGGGTATTTTGATCAGTTTGCCTTTACAGACAATTTTGATCAGTTTTATGCACATCATCTTCTTGAATGTCTTTTCAATTTCAATGAGAAAATCAAAAAGGTAGATTTAAGTTTATTTGTCCTTTGGATCATTGTCTGACAATACAGAGCATGCTTTTGGCACATATTTAATGCAGTCAGTCTTAAACAAAATTAAAATTGTTAGTATATTTATTTACCTACTTCCATGTGAACAGAATAGTAACACTCATAAACCACCACGACGCATTCATTATTATTGGTATATTAGTATATTAAAATAGTTGGTGTCTTTTCCAAGAAAATACCAAATACTTAGTTTATTGTAAAGAACATCAACAGAATCGTAAAAATCATGTAAGAAATAAACTTAACAACACATGCATTAATATAGGTATATTTAATATATTCAAATAGTACTTTCCAAGAAACTACAAAAATGTCAACTTATAGCAACATATAATTTAACTGAATCAATCAAGCATATATAACAAAATTTAAATTAAGCCTATCTGACATTTACATTATCAGCTATGTGTTTTGAATGTAATAATCATAACTGTATAACATTATTAGTACAAAAAATGAATATTTTAGTTTGGGTAAATACCTGAAGATGATGGGCTTGAACTTTGTGATGTGTTTCCTCCACATTCTCCCCCATGTTTGTGACCAGTACATGTAGCGTTCCCACATGGCTTGCATGTCCCCACCTTTGGTAAATCTGCTGCACATTTTAACAAACTGTATACTGGATCTATTTCATGAGCTGAAAACATAAAGCATTCTTATTCAACTTCACTTCAGAAAAAAAGCAGCATACAGATTTGTCATTTTTGTGCAAAAGCTTTGCAAATATAATCTACCTTCATTTCTAAAATGTATTTGAAGCAAGACAATAACAAACAAATCAGTCAAATCAGGTGTACTGAATAGCCGGCACTTCCAGGTGTGCAGTACCTTTTAATTGAAGTGAACACCTGGATGTCTAAATATACTAAAGACAACTCGATGATAGTTCTCTTTGGCTTTCCTTCAATTTTATATTCACATAGGAAATGGGATTGAAATACCAGTACAATGAAGCAGAGTTGTAAAAAAGCCATGGTAACTAGAGTGCTTCACTCCGATATTTACAAAATGTTGGCAGCAAATTGCAAAAGCAGTTCACACTGGGTTTACTCCTAAAGAAGCCCCAAGATTACATAACGTAAGCTGCTAGTATTAGTTGTTGCCTCGAGGGGCGGGTCTCATGTACAAATAGCTGCCTTCCTGTTAACCTCTTAGTTTTACTATCTCTCTACAAGACTGTGAAGTTGTAACACTGACAATCTATAAAGGCACAAAAGCAGACCAGAGTAGCGAACACAAAGTTGATAATTTTAAGTCAAAATGTCAAACAGACATTTAATAAATGTAAACAAAATTACAAATAGTAAACTAGATCCTAACAAATATTCCTTTGCAAACATAGAGAAACATTCCTGAATGTGTTTTTACATCGTGACCATGCAATAGTGATACCATGGTGTCTTGATCAGAACATTTAACAGTTTACTGATAGAAAATATTAATTATACCTTTTTTTTGCAACACCTGTCCTTGTAATAAAGACAAAACCAAGCCAG
>JARFOD010024534.1:0-10840 GCA_031763545.1 Mopalia muscosa
GGTATTTCACTTATATGACGACGGACAAAAATACAGAACATCACAAACAAATCTGCTTCCCGTTACCCTTTAGCTCTTACGATCTACCGAGGAAGCCGAGGGAGTATTCTGCAGGGCCATGGCCCACCCGCTCCCTCTATTCGATATGTTAATTAAGTTTAACATATACCATATAACTAAGTTTTTAATTCATTTTTACCTTTTTTTTATGTGGTGAAAATACTATCACCTATACGTAGAAAATGCTTGAACTTTCGTCTTGCTGTTATTGTAATAATACCACACAATAAACTGTTCAATATTATCACTATATATGAAGGTAGTTTTTGGTGAAACTGTAATTTAGGTTAAATAAACTAAGATTGCTACTTTAAATATAGAAATGATGGAGTACTCCAGAGAACAGTAACTTGTAGGAGGTATACTAGAAACTTGGTAGAGATAAAAACAATAGATTTATTGTTTGCGAATTTTTAAACAGCTGTATATGAAAAACTCGGTATAGTCTGATTTGGACGGATAAAACCCTATTATCGCCAGCGACATTTGCTTCCCAACAATTGCTCCGACGACAATTACTTAGAAGACAATTGCTACTGCGACATTTACTTCGTCTACACTGGCCATCGGCATTTGTGTCATTCTTCAGTAATTGCCATATTCTTTTGGCTATAAAACAGAAATATTTAAGATAGTAATGTGTTTATCAACACTATATGCAAAATAGTTATTAAAATCTTGAGCAATAATTAGCTAAATTTATAATTAAGTGACAAAATATAATCCTTGAGTAGTGTTACTATATACAATGTAAATATATACAGCGCTAATAGAATTAGACAGAAAAAGAAAATGATAAATAGTTTACCTCGCTATTATTAACTGTCGTTAACATTTATCTTGTACGTTACAGTTCGACTACAAATGCATGGTATGAATACTTTTGTATTCATCATATGTGTGGAGTACTGCGTCAGTGGTGTTATCACTTCAAAATCTGGAACCGTAATAATTAGCACTACCCAGATAAAAATGATGTGGCAACCATGTGACCGACAGTTTAGTCAGCACTCACACTGTTAGAAGAATTTGGTCGAAACGGCCAAAACAACTATAAGGCGCCTTCAACCAAAGAAAATTTGGTACAGACGTGACCACCAAATATTTTGTGGTCGCTCTTGGTGACCAACTTTTGGTCGATTTAACCAATTTTCTCCAGACCAAAAATTCTTAGGTCGTTTCAACCAAGTTTTTCTTGTCAAATTGTCAAAAAATCTTTGGTTGGGCAAAAGCTGGTCGTGTCGACCAGGTTTTTCCTGGTCTGAACGACCAAACAATCTTTGGTTGGGCCAAAATCGGTCGAATCACCCAGGTTTTTTCTGGTCAGAACGACCAAACAATCTTTGGTCGGGCCAAAATTGGTCGTTTTGACCAAGTGTTTCCCGGTCAAAATGACCAGGCACTTTTTATACATGCAAAAGTTGGGTCATTCTGATTAAGTATTTCATTGTCGAAAAGCCTGTTTTGGTGGGATGATCTTGTTTGACTAAGTTGAAGTCAGTCCTAAACATATACTCGGTCAAAAAAGAAACTTCACACATTTCTAAATATTTTCTTGAAACTTAAAACAAGAGATATTATTATTATTATTATTATTATTAGAGGTAAATGCGTTGTCACACAGCAACTCCGACATGTGTTACTAGTCACGTGACTTTATGAGACACGTGCAATTGAGCCCACGTTAGCACAGTAGAGTGACATCTCGGGAATACAAGTTCTTACAGTAAATTATCCGTTGATTTGCAATACCACGACTGTCAAACATTCAACGTGAACGTGCCATTGGCATGCTGAATACCGGAACGTCGGTCACTGACGTTCCCAGGGTTATGGGATGTAGTTCACAGACTATTTATGATTTTCGGACACGCCTCCAACAAACTGGCACCTCAGCAGAACGACCTCGTTTGGGTAGACCACGTGTGACGACACATGCAGAAGACCGACAAATCGTCTTACGTCATTTGTGTAACTGATTTCTCACCGCAACGTCCACTAGGAATGAATTGTTAAGAGGTCGTGTGACTGCCCAAACCATACGTAATCGCCTTCGCACTGCTTGTCTCCATGCACGCCGGCCAAATCAAGGACCAATTTTAACCCAGTTACACCGACGTCAAACGGCTTCTCTGGGAACAACAACATCTGAGATGGACTCAGTGTGATGGAATAGGTTCGTCTTTAGTGACGAATCCAGATTCACTTTGCACTTCGCTGATAAGAGAGGTACAGTTTGGAGGAGTTTTAGGGGTGGTAGTGTTATGGTTTGGGGTGCCTTTAATGGTCCTGTCCTTTCCCGACTGATATGGTCGTTCAAGGAAACGTAACTGCTGCAGGATACAGAGATCAAGTGCTCATTCCAGAGCTTTTGCCATTCATGGCAGCTCATGGCCAGGTCTGACATTCCAACACGATAATGCCAGACCTCATATGGCTAATTTAACGCAGAATTTTCTTAGGAATGCTGGCATCAATGTCATGGAGTGGCCCTCAAGGTCTCCCGGTCTTAATGTATCGGATGTATTGGGCAGAAGACTCCGTCAAGTAAGAAACCCTCCACAGAATTAGCAGGAACTTGGTGTCATGCTGGTTCAATTATGGCGACGCATCCCCCAGGCTGTGTTCAGACGCATCATTTAATCAATGATTGCAGTTGTGAACGTTCATGGAGGGCATGCGAGTTTTATGGTACACCGTCCTAAATGGGTACAGAATTGAATTTAATCATTATTTAAAAACACTTTTCTTGTATGTTCAGCTTATCGACATCCAAACGAGTGTGAAGTTACTTTTTTGAAGAAAACTATTTACAAACTTCAAACTTGTACCATTGTAAGGTGCCCTATGCGATCTAGTAAACGGTGTCTCGTTTTTTCTAAGTTCGTCTTAGATTTTTCTAAATGTTTTCTGAAAATTCTAGCTTTCAAAAGTTAGGTAGACAAAAAAGTACACTCCGATCGATTTAATGAAAATATTGAAACAAATGAGACACCGTTTACTAGTTTAAGGACTACCTGACTAGGTCACTTAATTTATTTTGTGTAACCGTTATTGTAGAAATAATAATTGGATTTTCATCACAGTCGCATATTTGTAATCCTGAGGATTCAACCTTTCCAAAAATATATACCTATACATAATACAGATTTATATTTGTCTACATAATTGACAATCACACAGTGGTTGTGTGAGCAGGTGTCAAAACTAGCGTATACAAGTAGCCAGGTGATTACCTTGATCACACATTTAGAGGACTGCCTTGATTGTGTACTCAAACTAGCTATTTCCATGCCAAAGTCCAGACTTGTAAGAAATACCATTAGAAAGAGGATCCATGTTAACAACGAGACGGGAAATTTGACAAATCTCATTGTTGAATAATTTTTTATTCCAAAATAACGAAAATACTGTAAATCTCATTGTTTTCAAAAACATTGTGTGCATTTCAGACTGCAGTCAATGTTACTTTCAGGTAAAGGGCCCCCAACGTACTTGTGAGTGTTCATTCGGCGGGCTCAAGCCAACTGCTTGTTACACTTTTCTCATGTAGCCTTCTAAGTGTTGTGTATAAGTCCAACACACAATTAAACAGGCTAATCGTCGTAGTTAGTGGGGAGTTTCCGTCTCTCGGGATAATCCCACTTATCTCCGACACCTTGTTAATGACTTGGAAATGTTCAAGAGAAAACTAAAGTAAGGCTCAAAATTTAACTGTTTGTAATTAAGATTTTCGAATTACTTTTTTCACTAACATATAGTTTGAAAACTTAACCTTTAATCGAAGCGATACAAATTTGTTTTTGTTAATTTTGAGTCCAAAGGGTCCACCCAGACCTTATTATCCGCTTGTGACTTTAATATAACTCTGCGAGATTTCTGCTAAATACATTACCTGTTGGCAATCTTCCAAATTCCAAGCTTATATAATTCTTCCTGAATAACTTTTTCAGTTTCCACTGACATATCAAGAGTTTATCAGGAGTAGAGTAACTCTGAAAAACGATCGACATTTCGGCACTCTATCAACAGGAGAGTCATTATACTATAACGTAACTGTTGAAACCATGAAAATCATGATTTATATCCGATAATTTGACTTATGCATGACACCCATTTATATTTCCTGCTATTCCTCTCAGTTGACAGCGTGCCTTTCCAGTGAGTGAAAGAAACCCCCCTTAACACAATGACAGGCAATCAGAAGCCGTATATCAAAGACATCACAAGACGGATCGACTTTCTATTGCCACTTATCTAAGACACAACAGGCAGCCAAACGAATACTGTGATTTTTAAGCCGTCCTACTTTTTGTTTTTATTATATAAGATAATCTATAAAATGCGTGACAAAATGTACTTTTAAATGTTCTTGTCTTTTATTACCAGGACAAATACATCAACGAGGAACATACAAACAAGTAGAAAAGCAACAACCACAAAACACGAACAGAACAATAAAAGGCGCAGCAGAACAGCAAGTTGCCAGAAGATCATTCCACAAGACAAAAGTTTGAAGGTTGTCCATGATTAAGTACAAACTATCCATGGTGAAGCGCAATTCCATGAAAGACGCAGTCAATTCTATGATAAAGCGACGTTCCATAATTAACCGTTAAAATTACCGGGATGAAGGGCAATTTCACGATTAGTCGTAGACAAATTCCCAAATAAGGCTACGTTTCACGATTAACTGCAAAAGTTTATATTTTTACGATAAGACGCCCAAAAGCCCCCACTGATAGATGGATACAAAGCAAAGGTGTCAACAGTTTCTACTACTCTTTATTACTTTACAGACTATCAATCACTACAATTTCGACATAAAACTCCACTATGTTTTGCGGACGGGAAGGCAAAATCATCCGAAAGTTAGTCTTTGTAAGCACCACATCTGCATCAAACTTATTAGGGATTCCCTCAACTATACACCCATCGCCAGTACCCGTTTCCACGAATCATTATATAAATATATGCTAAAGGCAACAGGTCAGAAAGCAAATACATTATGTCATTTTTTACACACCTAGCGTAGGAACAGGTATGGCGTGTCGAGAAAAAGAATCTATACTATGGCATACAATAAGTCTGGGATTATAATATACAGGGATATCTAACAGCAAGCTTTAACCTTGAATTGCCGATGAAATCCCGAGCTCTCTCGCGGATGTGGAAACTGGTGAGATGCTATATAGGTTTACAGGCAAAGATAAAATAAAAAGACTTCATTACATATAAACGAATATCTTTAATTCGGTATACAATATTATTATAACTCGGGGAAAATTCCTTTGGGTAAAAAAAACCGAAAAACCTTGTATTCCCAGATAACACAAATGGCGGTCGATTGAAAGAAGAGAAGGCGATCGGGACTATGTTCGTGTCTCAAACTGCTTAGGCAGTTTTCCATTCTCCCCCTTGTCAACCCAGTAAATCGGTCAACGAGATGTAAATGCTTGTCTTGCTTTATTCACAATTCAGATAAATTAATGTGACGTCCTTATCCAGCCCGTTCGCTACTGATGCGTTTTGCTTTTGTTATACTTGTGAGCTCGGGTAATTTCCCAGAAATACGTCGCTATCATCAATAAAGTCGAATGTTAGTTTTCACACACTACGGCAGCTGCAGTAAATTTAGTTTAGCTTATAGTTTATCCACCTTAAACGTACAGCTTATTGGTAACCTATCCGTACAACTAGCCCTAATTAGTAGAAATAATTATTGATTAAAATGCAATCAAACGCAAGTCGTGCGGCTAGGGCCTATATAGTTTCCATAACCAACCCACGTATAATTATAATACAACTGGTTGACAGCTTATATAGTATACCTTGATGTCCCTTGGTATTGCACATGAGTGTAATTGTTAATGTCTTTGGGCCCATTAAAGTAAAAAGGTTGTATACCAGTTTGTAGAGAAGTCGGGACGGATAATGGCGTATCCTTCCTATGTAAAACATAATGAGAATTAATCAGAGGAGAGGATTAATACTAAATGTAAGTTTGAAACTAATCCTAAACCTAGCCCTAAAAATAACCCTAAAGCTTACCCTGGTACTAATCCTAAAATAGCTAACCCTAGCCCTAAAACTAACCATAAGACTAGCCATCAGACTAACCCTAAAGCTAACCTTGAAACCCACACCAAACCAAACCTTAAAACAGGCCCTAACACTAACCCTCAATCAAACCCTGAAACTGACCCTACACCTAACCCTAAAACTAGCCCTGAAACTAGCCCTAAGACTAACCCTAAAACTAACCCTGAAACTAATCCTAAACCAAACCCTAATACTAGTCCTAATACTAGCCGTACAACTAACCTTTTAACTAACTGTAAGCTTACTCTTAAACTAATCCGAAAGCAAACCCTAAAACTAGCTCTAAGACTTACCCTAAAGCCAGCCCTGAAACAAACCCTAAAACTAAACTTAAACCCAACGCTAACCCTTACCCTGAAACTAATCCTAAACATACAACTAACCCTAAAATTAACCCTGAACTTAAACCTAACGCTACCCCTTACCCTAAACCTAAATCTAATCCTAAAACTAACCGTCAACCTACCCCCCCCCCCCCCCCCCCCCCCCCCCACACACACACACACACACACACACACTCACCCCCTAAACCTGGCACACATAAACTTACGTCATATTCAACATCACGGACTGACTTTATTTTTACCCAAGTTGTGATCCATAAAGCTTTGTGTTATGTTTAGTATATCAGCTTCTCAATGCCTCTTAAGCAAGCAAATATGTTTTATATAAATGTTTCTGTGCCTGGCAGCATACGACTATAAGATTTGGAAGCAGGTCATCTGTGGTACAGTGATAACTGCTGTTACTATAAGAATGGTGAGCTCAGGTTATTTACCAGAAATAGGTCGCCATAATATTTTCGAAGTCTACCTGCGTGGCAACAAATGAACAAACTCGATTTTTAGGTCACTAGAACGCTTGCGGCGTGGCAACGGATTAACAAACCCGAATATATTGATACATTCTATAGCAGCAGAAGTTTTGGTTTTTTAAACAGGCCATAGTTCGTTTGACAGTGACACAAAAAGAATTATTTGAATATTAATATGTTTTGCAAATTCTTTTGGAACATATATATAGGCTATATACACTTTGGTTCACTATTATAAAAATTGACTACTGGAACCTTATAAGGTTATGTACGGAACTCACAGCAACCATATTTCCCTTTCTTCTTAAACTTAAACTTTTCTAAAGAGCCATTACTTCTAAGAATTTACCCATGTACATTGTTTAGAGATGATTCATAAAGTTTCAATTTATCGACATCCCTGTTACAAAGTCGTTACTTTTTACAAATATAATGTTGCATATAATTATAGTTAATTTGAATCAATCTTAACAATAAATTATTCAAGAGGCATTTAGAGGTTGGTGGATTTTTAAACCAAATGTTAAAATCTATAAAACCTTGTGTTATGTTTAATCCTATACCCCTTTTTAACATTGCATATGATTATAATTAATTTGATTCAACCATTCCCATGTTTAATGTTGTACAAAATAACAGGTAATATTTTTCAAAGCCTTCCTTGTATATTGTTGCATAGATGGTTGTTAGTTTTTAAATATAATGCGGTATGAAATTATATTTTCTTTGGTTTAATTCTATCATGTTTATTGTTGAAAACAATTAGAGTTACATTTAATTTGATTCTGCTCATGTTAAATGTTTCATAAAGTTATAGTTAAATTTGACTTAACCCTATCCATGTTTAATGTTGCATACAATTATGGTTAATTTGATTCAATCCTACCATGCTAAACGTTGCATAAAATAAAAGTTAATTTATATGGTATGATGTTGCGTATAGGATTCATCGGTTTTATTTAATCGAGATCCCTGTGCCAGTGTGATCATTGTCTAGAAATATAATATTTTGCATGCGGCTTTAGTTAATTTGAGTCAATCTTACATTTGTTTTATGTTCCATCGAATTATAATTAAGTTGATTCAATCTTATCCACGTTTAAAATTGGCCTATAATTATAGCTAATTTAATATTACACAAAAGCTGTAGTGTTAAAATATAACTTAAAAAAAAAAATCTTCGTTAAATTATGTCATCATAATTCCAAATGTTTGCTTTTCAATCTTGATCACACTGGGTAATAGTCAATTGGGTGTTGGCTTTCAAAGTGACCAGAGTCAGGTAGATTTTAGAGAGGTCTTTGTAGAGTGGATAGATTATAGGTTTAATATACAATGATAAGAAAACATTCCAGTTTGTGATTCAAGTGTTTAAGGATACCTTACAGGTAGGTTCACATTTCTTTGCTGACGTCAATACAAAGTAATTCAATCTCATCCTCTCAGGTCAGGAGTTGTATAACTCAGGCTGGAAGTCACGTGGTCTTTTACATGCAGCAGATTAAACCCGTCTCCTTTTGAGTGTTGCTCCACAGTGCAGTGAATGGACGAAGCCCAGTCTGGAAAAAAGATTAGATATTCAAAAATCAAGGTTATTTAGACATCATTAAAGGCCTAGTATAGTTTGTCATAGTTTTTACGAAGACTACAAACGTTGATATGATAAAACTGAAAATCTATTTTGAATCTGATGAAGAAAAGAAAAAACATGTTTGTTAAATTAATCCTCAAATATATAGACTGTTGTTGACTGAGAGAATTCCAATGTGCTTATGTCGTGCTAATTATCTACAATGTAATATTTGTTGAGCACTATATTGTTTAGATCAATGGGAATAAAGCAATTGTTTCGAGCGTATGTAAACGAAAATGATTAGATGTATGTTGGTAGATAAAGCTGGAATGTCAAACGAGGCATGGACGAAGAGAGAATGAGTGTAAGGTTGGGATAAGCTGAAGGGAGGGTGTGTTAACTTCTGAATAAAAATGTACGTAAGAGACGATTACTTCAGTGGAGTGACGGTATTAAAATCTCATAAATGTGGTCTGCTATGGGTGAAATTATCTAAATCAGTGTTTAACCTAAATAATGATAACAATGTTGCATTTGTGTATGTAAATGTAAATAATGACTTGAGCAGAGATAATATATTTGATGTTATAGAGAGTGATTTAATTGAATTGTACCTATGTGATGATTTTTTTCCCATGTGGGGATTTTAACGCGAGGACAGCTTCTTTCTGCGAATTGTGAATGGTCGATAATTTAGAGACAAGTGTGGTAGGTTTACATATTTTAGTAGTCGAGGTGGCAGTACAATTGATTATTTAATTACTTTGCCTAAATGCATTAACTCACTAAGTGACTTCTATGTTGATGATCGTCTCGAATTCTCATACCATGATCCAGTCACATTTAGTATCAAAAATGTTATCCAACCAATGCACCACCAAGGGAGACAAGTTGGTGATGGTGATGTTAAAATAATTTGGGATAACGCTAAAAATATTGATTTTATAGAGGTGTTAACAAATAAGCAACTAACCTTGGAGTCTTGTATTACTGATATAGATAATTGTGGCATAGATGATATAATATCAAATGTGACGAAAATAGTTTATGATTGTGCTGTAGGAATAAACAGGAATTTTTTTTAGACCAGTGAATTTTCCAAAAAAATCTCCATTGATCGGACAAAAGCTAAATGGTTTGATGCAACATGTAGAGTTTTGAAAACTAAGTATAGAGAAGAGAGAAATAAACATAGAACGCATATGAATAACCATGAAAGTCTGGCTAAAGTTAGATCTGAGTACACTCTTAGAAAAAATGGTTCTATGTGGAACCAATAAGGGTTCTTCAGCTAATGGCTGTGGAGGAACCCTTTTTGGTTCTGTATGCAACCTTTTTGGATTGGTTCTATTAAGAACCGTTTCAAAACGGTTCTATATCGAACTATAAAGGGTTCTATACCGAACCATAAAATATTCAGCTTATGGTTCTGTACGGAACCATATAAATATGATTCTGTATATCGAACCCTATTAAAACAGTTCTATATCGAACCCTTTCAAGACCGTTCAATATAGAATCCTTGCAAAACGGTTCTATACGTAACCATAAAAGGTTCCACGCCGAATCGCACAAGGTTCTATTAAGAACTATAAAGGGTTCTTCGGCTTATAGTGAAAAACACTGCATTGATCTTCTTGGAAAACTTCTTTATGTGTTCTAAATAGAACATTTTATTAACGATCTGGTTCACCTGGTTCACTCACAAATATGTCTCCGAGTGGCACTCAATCCTTGTATAATTTGATTGATTTCTCTCCAAGACATCGGTTGTTTCCACGCAAGAATATTTTTTTTATGAGATAAATAAACCGATCCTCAAAGATAAACACAATTTAGTATCATTTCATGGTATTTCATTTTTATATAACCCTATAGAATAGTATAGAGGCTGAGTGCGAGTTGTTGGGTTTGATCATTTCTATTTGTTTTATTAATTCAGAATCCTAACAAACATGAAAAAATACATATTACGTTCTTTAAGTTATTGCGATAATTCACTTATACAAACTAAACATCTATCAGCATGAAAACAACTGACTAAAGTTAAGTAAACAAAAGGTGATGTGCAAACGCATGTACTATTATTGTCAAAATACTGTTTTCGCTTTTGGTAACAAATACAACTTCTGGCATTCAATTTTTATAACAAATTAACTAATTTGTTACTACTGTATAATACGACTTACAATGTAACTAATACATAATACATGTCTTCACACAAACATCAATAATAATCCTTGTATAAATCGAATAACATTAGTAAAATAATAAAGCAATCAATAATAACA
>JARFOD010024545.1:0-10840 GCA_031763545.1 Mopalia muscosa
GATTTGAATAGATAGTTTTGGCACGACTCTCCGTGTGTATATTAAAACTATTATTGCTACATTGATACAAGACGAGGATTACGTTAAAACATACTTAAAGACAAAAATAATACTCATTTGATCATTTAAATTGACCTTACTGTTTTGCTTGAAGCAAAATGACAATTTGGACAAAATATAACTGTTCTGGTACGGTCGTGCACGAAGAGTGATTTGTCAGCATTATCGCGTTTTTCCAGTCGATATTGGGGTACATATCGTAAATCTCGATTTCATTCAGCAGCGACCGATGTGGTGTAAACCTATGAATGGCATACAGTTGTTAGAGACAGAAAGCAAAGTTGACCTAAACAGAATCGCTACCTGTGCCCAGTAGAGAAAAACACAGATCGCTTTAATAGCCTAAGGCATACCCTTTTAATTATTTTAAATTATTAAATTTCTATCAGCACTGCAGATACTAATTAGCTTATGCTGACTGCATTGCAAAATGTCACAAACTGCATCCCTGAATAATTTAAAACTATTTTGAATAGAGAGTATCTCTAATGCCTGCTTTAGAACACGAAATGACACTTAGTAGGCCTACAATGTATCTGTTTGTTGTAATTTTGTCCAGTTTTTTTTGTATGATCACATGCCCTATGAAGGCATAGGGCCTACATGTATGTACGAGTCTATTAGGTTGACAATTATATCTACCGAAATACTTCCGGCTGCAATAACCCCTAAAGCTATTTCCATTCAAAGGTTAGCATTAAATATACTTAACATGGCATCGACATCGCTTCTGCATTTTATCAAATAACCTGAGGGTTACAGATATATACTTACCTACGACCCCTGGGAGTTGACATTTTTTGCGTGGTCAACTCTGTCCATGACGTCACGAGACTAACACTCTTGTGTGCTATTGGTTAGTAACGTAAGTGAACTGTCAACGGTTTAAAAGCGAACACCTTTTAAGTTTTTGTTCTGTTGGGGGGCATCTGTTGTTATGAATAAAGCTAAATGTATTAAATTATAATAAACAATTATGTTTTCAGCATTTTAAATCTATTTTTATCGCTAAATCAAATATAGAAATCCCAAACAACATTTAAATTGTTGGAAACAGGTTATTAAGACATGTTTGGTCAGATGAAAATAGTTTTTATTAATGCTCGTGGAAATTTAAGCAGTCGACATTATAATAGGTCTGGTGACGTAGGCCAATTGGCCAATATTTTTGGAGCTTTTCTAGTTTAGTGATAAAAGTAACGAGACATGGCTGCGTGGATTAATTCGGCTGTAGTTTAAGCATAACCCAATGTTTACGATCCAATTATAAACGAATATAGCTCGATTAGAAAATTAAAAAGCATAATTCAACACACGAAGTGATGCCCGTTTAAACTATATGCTTTTTATTGTAAAAAGTAGCACCACTTAAACCTGTGCCCAATTTTCGATACTCTTTATTATTTAGATAAATTCCGCAGAAAAGGGAAATGAATCCAGTATTTGTTCATTTTTTGTAAAAGGCACAAACGTATGTGTATTCACGCGTGTTATAATATACATATATATGTATATAAAATAATGGCGAAGTGTGCATCGCATGATTTATATTGGCTGCAGTTGAGAAAGGAACTATTTGAGGATTACTGAACGAATAAGGAATTTTATTTGATAAATTTTGTGTCTTGTACTTTAGTTGTAATTAACAAACGCAACCAATAAAGTTTCGCCATAAGAGTACCATCTAAACTTTGTGACATTTATATTATTTTACTTGTGTAACGGTGGACCCCTTGGTAATACTATAATTCACCTGAACTGGACTGTAAAGCGACAATAAATATGTGCTTCCAGATGGCACAAATGCAATTGCAATTGTTCCATTAAATCAGCTAGCCCGCTCTATTATTTATACGAACTAAAGCGATTAGTGGGAAAATAGATCTATTATACTATCCACGGTGGACCTAGACGACTTAATAGAGCTGATTAATTAATAATTAATATTCACGCAAATTTACCGATTATTTGTTAAATATTCACGAGTTACTTTAAGCTCGAATGTAGCCTCCTGAATAGCGGTAACAAAATCTAATTTCCTTATAAAGGATTTATAACCACTTAATAAACACCTTTGTCTGTGTTTACACAGTTGTGAAGTTCAATTCCGACTAAATCGGTACATTTTATCAACGATTTTGTTATTAAAACAATAAGAATGTTACAGCTAACGGAAAAGAAGGCTACAAATAGCTTATCCTGACGGAGAATATATCAGTGTGAAATGCAATACAGACGACATAAAGCGTTGTTCTGTTGCAGTTGTCGAATGCGTTGGTATTCAAAACAAGTCGCGTTGTTTCTGATTCGTTCCTCTATTCAATCCATTAACGTGTAGGGCATTGGACAACAACGGTTAACACGGAATATATTACTGAATTAAAACGCGAATCATCTTGTGTGCATAATGCGACAAAGGGAGACAATTGGTGTGTTATTATGTTTTTGAGAGTGCGTGAGCTCGATGACCCGGTTGACTTTGAGGTTGACTTCCATTCCTTCCACTGATTTAATTTCCTAAATGATAGTTGCTGCAAAATTCATACAGTTAAGTGTAACATTTTTTCTTGCTCTTTTGCAACAGCATGAAATATGTATTCATAGTACAGAAAATGTGTTTCTTCTATTAGTGTTTAATTCTAAATGAAGTTTTGTATTATATTTTTTCGAGGAGATTGCTCGGAGCAACGAATATCCATTAATTCCTTGTTGTGTGTTCCAAATAGAGAGATCTGTTGTTCTCGGCGTCTGTAAAAATGTTCTTGTTCTGGTGAGCAATACACTGTGCTCCTGTCTTTCGTTGACAACATTCGTCCTCTACAACGTCAAGTCACGATCATAGTAAAACACTGTGCGCTTTACATTGTACATAATTGTTTTAGTGGTCTTAAATAAAGATAAGTCTAGTTTTCGTGAAGTTTGCAGGCTTACGTTCATTGTAGTTATTATAATTTGCCCTGGACCACCAAGTCAAGCCCCCAAAACATTATATCAACACGGAACGAGGAGATCTGACCAGTGCTAGAATGGAAGGTCTCTGAGAATCATAGACAAAGTGTCCAGTGTCACAATTTAAACGACACACTACGGACCCAGAAATATACTTATGCTGAATTTGTAACTGAAGAAACAGAATGAACCCACGAAAATCACGTTATCTTTGGTGTGCCGTTCTAATGCTTCTTTTCCTACAAAGTGAGTCGTGTAGTTTACTTTATTTCATATTGTTGTTGTTGTTGTTGTTATTATTGTTGTTTTTCATAACTGTTACTGATTATAGGGATAGTTGTACCATCATCACCATGTATCATCGTCACAATTTTGAAAAAAATTATTATTGTTATCACTAATTCCTATAGATGCATTTATCTTCGAGATATTAAATGAAACTTAACACTTTTTGCGTTAAGAAAACACTTAACTTGCTCGATTTTTTTATTTTATTTTTATGAAGGAATAGAGGTGATGCTTTTCTGTCATCTACCGTAAATATAGCTGCGATAATTCATTGAAATAAATGACACGTATGAGTAATTTGCTTGCAGTCGAAACCAAAATAACAACTCCTGTTCAGCTGTTCACATGGCCGATGACGTCAACTGTACTTAATGATTTCGACGTTTCATATAATGATATATCATGTGCGAATTAGTCAACGAAAAATGAAATTTGGGGCGTTTTGACGTTTGATGTGAAGCAGACAATATAGTTATCTAACATGTCCATAGCCAAAAAGTATTTTTGTTTCTAGTGTTAAAAACATGGTTTTTTGTCATAAATTTACATTGAGGAAAATAATCTGAATAATGATTCAAAAGTATAGTTGAAGTGCTCGATATCCTGTTGGGTGCGATTTTTGTTAGGGTAGGCCCATCGCAGATGGAAATGTGAGACTTCTGAACAGAAACGAATACTACATCCTGCACAAAAGTGTGGTGTGTTAACAGTTAAATATTTAGCTGCATATTGCTTAAACGGACCCAGCCTTATCGTACTGTCCTTTCTTGCAACTGGTGGAATCTTGTTCCAACAGAGCCAATCGATTTACATCTTGTACAACTAATACATTATTTTGTTTGTTTATTGAAAGCAATTGGGTTCACGGTTGGAGAGTCCGTAAAACGAGAGTTCGCTTTCTACAAGGATAAAGTATCTTGGAATACTGCCAACTATGTATGCCAGGCAATCGGTGGCCATCTTATTAAAATCGACTCCGAATCAAAGGCAAATGTATTGGAATATTTCTTTCGACAGAATGATGATCCTGGGTAAGATCTCCTATATTTGTTACCTGTGTTGTCAGTTGCTATGGGAATATTATTCCTACGATTGCATATAGATGGCTCAAAATCGGCTTTTATCAACTCATTTAGATGAGTAGGATTTTACGTAGACGAAGTAAACAAAACTTAAGCGTTTATATAATTTAAAGCAGACCGACTGTAGAATTGGTATAGGCCATTCAAAACGCTCCAACGCATACAAAAACTACCGCCATTAATTTAATTGTTAAACGAATACCTCGCCCATCACACTATTTACACTAAGATTTAACAAGACTGTTATACTAATACTTAACCTAATAATTAACATGACTATTCAACTAACACTTCACCTAAGATTTAACGTGACTGTTAAACTAACACTTTACCTAAGATTTAACGTGAGTGTTAAACTAACACTTAACTTAAGAATTAACATCACTGTTAAATTAACACTTAACCTGAGACTTAACGTGACTATTAAACTAAGACTTGACATAAGACTTAACATGACTATTCAACTAACACTTCACTTAAGACTTAACGTGACTGTTAAACTAACACTTGACATAAGACTTAACATGACTATTCAACTAACACTTCACTTAAGACTTAACGTGACTGTTAAACTATCACCTCACCTAAGACTTAACGTGACTGTTAAACTAACACTTAACCTTAAACTTATCGTGACTGTTAAACTAAATCTCACCTAATATTTAACGTGACTGTTAAACTAACACTTCACCTAAGACTTAACATGACTGTTAAACTTATACTTAACCTTAGACTTAACGTGACTGTTAAACTAACACTTAACCTAAGAATTAACGTCACTGTTAAACTAACGCTTAACCTAAGATTTAACATAACTGTTAAACTAACTCTAACTAACATTATGACCTGATTCTGTATCACATGAACGATTCTTCGTCGGCGAGTTATTGTCAGAGATTTTACCTCCTCATGGAGTGATTCTGAGTCGGTGGTTCTTTACAAATCAGCGGACAATCTATCCCGCGTGGCCGACGTGGCATAGTTTTATTCATAATGGCTTTGATTGAAAACGCAGTGAAAGTTCAGCTTGATGGTTTTGATCATTTTAAGCCACAGGTATCCCTGATTCTGAAGGGAAAAATTGGGTAAGAAGAGATTTTCACATTTTCACACTTGCTCAAATTCGAATGGTTATGGTAAAAATATTTCAACCGAAAATAGCAGTTAAACTCTCCGGTTAATTAATATTTTGCTGTCGCTGAAGGCAAGTTGGGAAAGGAAGAGAAATACGAGGAACTTCATTTCCGCCTTGACTCTAGGAGATCAGTGCAATATTGCAATTTTCTCAGCCAACTTTCCCGCACACGAGGCGATTTGTCCCTGACAATTGGCTACGAATTGCAAAATATCTTAACTTAAGTTTGATGTGCCACTAGTCGCCGATATAAGCCTATAAAATCTCCTTGAATTTTGAGTCGCCGACGGAAAACCGAGGACACCAGCTTTAAAATTACAAAGAAATGTTACAACTTGACTGAATAATTTTGCAGTTGGACCAAAAAAATAATAAAAAGGATTCTAAATTCGGCCACAGCTAAAATGCGTTTTTTGTTTTTGTCAAAGCAGAGATGGAGATATTTGGGTCGGTTTATTTGACAATGATATTCCTCGTCAAAGTTTTACTTGGACAGACTGTGAAAAAATGACGTACAATAACTGGTACCACAGGGAGCCAGACGGCGGGAATACAGATCATTGTGTACGTGCCGAAAAAAATAACTTGAAATGGAAGACAAAAGATTGTGATCATCATTATCAGTTTGTGTGTGAAAAGCGAACAGGTAAGATAAGGGTTGTTACCTAAATGTAACCTTTAACGTCCATAGTTGCCATGTTATCAATTTGGTATTAGTTTTATTTGTTTATATTATTCTTATTTCGTGTGTTCGTGGGTGTGTTTTGCCATTTTTGGTTTTCTTTTCTTTTGTTTGCTTCTTTTATTTTGCATATTTTTTTTATTTTTTTTATTATTTTTTTTTGGAGAGTTCAGACTCAAAGCATTAGTTAAATGTAATTTACATATTTTGAGATATTTCACTAGAGGCTGTCTCCTGGCTCCGTCAGTTAGACTTAAGTGTTGATGGCTAACTAGATCGCGATTGTCTAACAGTTGTTTCTTTGTTAAAAATCACATTTAATGGTAGCGGCATCATACGGCAAACAGTTAGTGTTTCCCTAGTCTGCCTTACTCAGCACATTTTAAAGCCACTTGGGGGAAACCTGGAAACTTAGCCTCGTGTAAGACAAAGTCCCTTTGAGGGATTACCTAAGGTCCACGGGGAGAAAAAATTGTGTGGAAAACCAAAGGCTGATATGACAAATGATACCTTAGCATTCGAAGTTTTATATTTCAGCTAGGAGAAAGTTTAACAGAATGGGGCATTTAAATAAAAATGTAAACAGTATAATATAAATATTTTATAAATAATTATATAAAGGTTATTATAATATTGTACAAATTATATTTATTAATATTTCCAGGGGATTGCACATTTACTATCTTGTCGCATACGGATATCTCACCTTCACCGGCTGATGACTATGATATAAGAGTCCTGCAAGGAGAATATAACTCAGTGCAAGAATGTCAAGCGCAGTGCCAAGGCAGTAGCACTGAGGCAGAGAAGGATTGTTTTGGTATCACCCACAGTGCCTCCATGGTTAATCCAGGCACGTGTTCTCTGTATATGTCTCGCGATCCTCTCGCGGTGGAGAAGGCCACAACAAGGTCCGAAAGCGGACATACTTCTTCCTTTCGAATTTGCCATGAAGGTATTGCAAAAAAAAAAACGGATCAATTTGGTCTTATCATTTTTTCCAAAAGTTATTTACAGCAAACTCCCCACTATCTTATTCCAAATGCAGTAAATATGAATTTACATACAATTTATTCAAAATTCATAACAAAATAAAGCCATTTCTACCTAAAAGCCAGTTTCATTTTGGGCCATCTTTCACCTCTAAATCATCTAAGAATAAAATGTAATTCTACGGTTTGTATTTTATCTATCTCAATTCAGCCATTAAAGAAACCTACACAATCTCGGATTCCGTGCAGAATAACGATAAACTTCCGTCAATCCAATGCGTGCCAGTTGTTTCGACTCCTCCTCCTGCGGAAACAAGTACCCCCGATATCTTAACTTCAGTGGAAATGACTACAACTACCATAGAAACCCCACAGGACAGTTCTACACCATTGGCAAGTACCACGAAAGAAATACCTTCAACGATTAGAGTCTCAACCCCCGGACAAAGCTCGACATGGAGTACCGAAGAGAAATTAACACTACTCGTCACGAAGGATACTCAAGCGACAGAACTGACAACAGACAACATGAATACTGGCATCGCGAAAATTACTACAACTTCCATGGAAGCCCAACAGACCAGTGCCACGAAAGAAATATCATCGGCGACTAGAGTCTCAACCGCCAGACAAAGTTCAACATGGAGTCAGAATCCCACTTTGAATCCAAGTTCCACTACGGAAGACAATTTGCAACCACTCGTCACGAAGGATACCGAAACAGCGACAGGAAACTTGGACACTACAGAAGTGTTCACAGATAATACGAATAGGCCTACTTACATCGCCCCTACATCTACCGATATATGTGAGCATTAAAACTCCACACGTTTAATTTAACGAACTTTTTTAAGCTATTGTCTTCAATCCAGAAAGATTAGGCCGCAGCATTTCCCAATTGGCGGAGGCCCGAGTATGACTTGTCGTAAAAGTAAATATTTACGTGTATAGCAGCTTAGGAGTACGTGTTTTTAATACATTTAATACAGTCTACGTTTGCGTCACAAACTTCCTTAAAGTAGAGTCGTCATACCGGGAGGATTAGACAGCATGTATGACTAGTTACAACGGATTTAATAATTAATATGTAATAGTCCGTATGTTCATCTGGTAAAAGACTACAACAGTGAAATAAAACAAAACTAAGGAGCTATTCTGTAAGCAACATTATGAACGAAACAAGGAAAGATCTACATAAATCATTTTAAACATATTAAACTGTTCGGATCATGTATGTCTATAATAATTTTATGCAAAACATTATGTTATAGTGACAGGACTACTTTTACTGAAAACGTGCCAAAGGTACATGGTTTAACATAGATGACCCGATGTATCACTGAGCGTTACGGCTTTCATTAATGACAGAGGTAGTTTCCAAAACGTAGTGCGAAAAAAAATGCAATCAGTATACGATAGAAATAATAAAAAGTTTGTTTTTATAACGAGCGATATGGAAATAAGCTGATGTTTTTGCTAAAAAAAAGATAATAACTGCTTTGGCCTCTGCTATCTTATAATTGTTCTGTGCTGGCGTTAGAAGACCTTTTTATTTGTAAGTTATTGACACCCAATGATTCAGCTTTCTGATGTAAAATAATTATTTGATTCGTAAATTTTTGACACATGGTCGGTCAGCGAATGTACGATATTACTTAGCAAGAGACTCAATGATGACAAAAACTTTTACAAACACTTTTTTTTTCGCTGATCGCATCGTGTGTTTGACTGTTTGCTTGATTGCGTTTTAAGCGGTATTTAAGTTCATACAGTTCATTTGACGGAGTCTCAGACTAGTAGATGAAGAGGAAAACTCTGGCCGTCAGAAAATTATTTGCCCTTTTGGTAAAGCCTTCGTTTCTAACATTGGGTGAAATAGAAAGACAGTCAGGGTAGCTTCGATCATCCCCAAATTGTTATTCAGAGTTGTAAACAACGATACAAAAGAAAAATGCATACACTGGTAATATAGTGTTGCTTTACTGTTCCGATATCGCAGCTTATTCACTTGCAAATATAGACTGTGCCTACACTGGTCAGATTTAATAGATACGACACAAAATGTATTTATTCACTGCCGTTATCAATCTAACACTTTGTTTTATCTTAATTATAACCGTATCATCAAACCTGGACCTTTGACAGGCCCTACAGCTATAGGCCTACCTAACTCTGGCAATGGCGTAATCTGTTATTACTTATGGCTGAAGTGTTTATCTCTTTTACAGCAAAGTCCACGAACAATCTTTGCCCTTGCTCGTGTAGGCCAAAGACATTGCCGAATGAAGACGACCCTGTGATCGCCAGCATTTTAGAAACTCTGACGGTAGAGAAACAACAAGTTTCGTCTCACAAGAGGAAGTATGTCAGTGCTCAAGACAGTCGACCTACTGCCCAGTTGATTGGTTATTCGGGAGGGGGCATCCTGGGTGTCGTCTTCGTTGGACTTGTAATTCTAGATTTACCAAAACTCGTTTCAGATATTAAAATCTTACTTCAGTCTTTTAGAAACTTTCAATGAATGTATACATTAAATAAACCAGCTGTATTTACTGGTTAACACCGGCCATCAAAATTTATTAAGATCGTTGCTGTTCTCTCAGCCGATCGTAATGCTCTATTAAAATTCACATTGATAACCTCCAAAGTGTAACACGCTGCCGATATAATATTTTCTGGTTAACAACACCTATCGAAGTATCAAACTGTAATGCATGGCTGATATGATATTTACTGGTTAATAACGCCTATCAAACGGCATTGCATTGCCGATATAATATTTACTGGTTAACAATGCTTATCAAACTGTAATGCATGGCCGATATAATATTTACTGGTTATTAACGCCTATCAAACTGTAATGCATGGCTGATATAATATTTACTAGTAAACCACACGTATCAAACTGTAATGCATGGTCGATATAATATTTACTGGTTAATAACGCCTATCAGACTGTAATGCATGGCCGATATAATATATACTGGTAAACAATGCCTATCAAAGTAAGTAAGTTCGCTGCTGTTCTCTACGCTGATGGTTATGCCCTGCTTAAATCCACATCGATAACATCCAAACTGTAATGCATCGCTGAGGTAATAGTATCGTTATTGAGAATTTAATTAACGGCTGAGAAATCATTCTCCAGTAGTGGCTGTGAAAATCCGATCTATTTTACGACATTTTTACCTCTTTCATGCTCAATTCTTTGAAGTAATTCAATCTTTTTTTATTCACAATTTGTTTCTAACATCATTCTATTTAAATTATGCAAATAATTATGAATATATATAGTGAAATATACCAGTTTTTCTATAAAATCGACAAGAGCTGGCCGTGTCCAATGTTAGTTGAATTCCATTCTACAACTGTAGCTGTGATCAATCTCTTAATTAACAGCAGGCACACTTTTAATCCTCTCCAGGTTTTTACCTGAATTTAATTGATTTAACACCACTGTTGTAAATAATGTAGTCAAGTTTTATCATCAAAGTTAACGGTTTGCAAATTCAATTTTTTTTTTATCGGGTCTACTCTACGATGAAGAAGATTACTATCTCAACTTTTGGAATATGCAATTAAAAAAAATCGCAAATTTTCAGCCAATCGGGAAGAGGGGCGGGGGGGGGGGGGGGGCGTATCCTTAATGATT
>JARFOD010024556.1:0-10839 GCA_031763545.1 Mopalia muscosa
CCAATCGCTACATTGATGACATTCTCCGTCCACACGTCCTTCCGTTTGTCGACCGCCAGAGGGAGCTATTCCAACACAATTATGCTCGACCCCACACGGCACGTACTACAGTGGACTACCTCGCCGACAACAACTTTAATGTCCTCCCATGGCCCTCCAAATCTCCGGATTTGAACCCTATCGAGCATCAGTGGGACCAAATCGATAGACGAGTGCGTCAGCGCCAAAATCAACCGGTGACCCTTGATCAGCTGTTCCACATGAGTGGGGTAGGATTCCACAGAGGAACATCCAACGATTGATTCGTTCCATGCCCAGGCAATGTCTCGCAGTTCTGGCTGCAAGGGGTGATAACACAAGGTTTTGACTGGCTCCACCTGGTGGACAGCCAAATGAGAATTTGTCGGATGATTGACTGTTAATTAACAAGCGACATATGTTTCAGGCATATCTTTTGTATAAGTGAGTATTTTTTGGAAAACCTGCAAGTCTGTGATTAATCAGATCTGTGCAAATGTACGGTGTCAAATTCTAGTTTCAATACATAGCGTTTGATTGAGAGCTTGAGTACTCGTTTAATTACAAGAAATTGGGTTGGGATTATCGCTGTAGAACCGGATGTTTCCTGTCACTGACGTGGTTCTGGTGGTGGGTCTCTTGGCACAATACCTGACAAAGCCAGATCCTAATATAAGTGAAGCCACATTGAGTACCATGCCGAAAAGAAAAAATAATCAAACACACAAATAAACCAATGCCGAGTATAAGGTTACCTTGGTGTACGTTCGAATTTGTTTGTATGAAGGAAGGTTGCGAGTCCATTTGGCACCAGCAAGATACAAACAGATTAATTGTGTTAAGGTGTTGACTGAAGTGCAACTGTCCGAATTCCCAGTGAAACATGATAACATGTATCACAATGATCCACTAACCAATATCTCACAGAGCTTCCTTCATCATGTGATAAAATGGCTTTAATTAGGAGTCTGGATATTGGCGGCACCATGCAGAATGACGCTAGTTCAAGAACGGCTTGTATATCGACCATATTGGATAAATCCGGTCGTTTCTCAACTGATCCGATTTTAGATACACCTTACAGATTAGCACAAGGTGGCGCTGTCCAGACTGGTTTTTATACTTTAAAAAAAAATCTGTTGCATTCTACAAAGAAAATATTTGAAACATAGAAATTTAAAAGCCCTCCAAGTTTTCAAGTTTCCTCATTTAATTGTTACACCTGTTAGATAAATATACCAAGAATTCAAAGGAGACAAATCGATAAATAACACATTAATATTGTGTTTTGTTTTGCATAGTGTTTCTTCCTTGCAAATTTAATACAGTGTCGTCAAGTACATATACACATTCCGCCCAGTTGTAAGTGTAAGTTGGTGTACACTGGCGCAATACGAGACATATATGTAATGTATTATTCCAAATTAGCCAATAACTTATTGAACATTTATCATCACTAATTAAAGGTAAAAAATGTAGTATATAGGAAATGAGTTTCCTCAGACTGTGTCTGTCAGGAAGAGTCCCAAATTTATAAATAACCATCGTCCTTTGTTGCAGGATGCGTCTTATAGATAAACTCGAGCGTTTGGCACTTAGTGACTCTCTTCACGTCTATAGAGAGACCAATAGAGGATCTCCGACAGTTTAAACAAGCCGTGCCACCCCTTAAAATAGCCAAACAGCCTTGTATTTATAGAATTTGTTTATTGCGAAGAGAGATGTTTATTTATTTAATATATTGCTTGAGCTTTAACGTCTCTCTTAAGGGTATTCCCTCATATGACGACGGGCTTAGGTCGAAGTGCACCAACGCACAAGGAAGTTTCCAACAGTAAGTCAGATCAGATTGAAGAAGCCATTATGTTTTTGTTTGATTGGGGTTTAACGTCGTACTCAAGGGTATTTCACTAATATGACGACGTGCCAGCCCAATGGGTGAAGGAAACCACCCTCGACACACTGGCAACAAACAAAGACAGGGCGGGAGAAATAAAGGACGACAACAACAGGACGCAATACACACACCACAAACAGATCGGCTTCCTGTTCCCCTAACTCTGAGAACACCAGGGCAACATGAAGCTCCTTCCAACCGCCTGCAAGAAGCAATTAACTAAAGAATATTGGACGAATAAAAAAAATGTACATACTGTAAACGTTTTTGTGTTTTTTCAATTTTGAGTATATGAAAGCTTGTAGCCTATTAAGCAATTGTTGCCTGGGTCGGTTTCTCGTTGTGTAGGTAAACTTTACCCTAGGGTGGTTAACGTGTAATCTGATTGAAGTTTCTCCTAATATTTACAATTTCATGAGTTTTTGCCCTTTAGAGCCTGACATTTATTAACTAAACGACAACTTAATTCGACACGTTGTCACATAGCAGAACGTTTGACACCCATTGTTTCTTCTATCCTTTCAATGGATTTTGTCTGTGAAGTTATGGGCTTAAGATAAGGGCGCCAAGTGATGTCCCACGTGTGGAGAGTTACAGTGAAGGACGCGAAACATGATTCCCTCGAGACGAGATTTACAGTAAAGGAAGCCAAACTTGATGTCACTCGGGACGAGATTTGGAGTTAAATACGCCAAACTTGATGTCACACATGACGAGATTTACAGTTAAAGACACCAAACGTGTTGTTACACGTGGATTTAAAGTTAAGGACGCCAAACTTGATGTATTGTTTGTGGAATTCTTTTCTATGGTAATATTTAATAAGTATCTGACAAATGGCCCTTTTAAATGCAGCCAACAACAATATTATATATATGTTACCGATTTTGTTTAACATGGTTTGTTTTATAATTCAATTTTAAGCTATTTAGTTTAGTATTTTCCCGAGAAGGCTACTTGATATAAAACTTTGAGACATTTCCCCAATCAACAGACCTGCCTTCTTTACCTTATAAAGCGACATACACTAGAAACTAGTTCAGCCGTGCCGCGTCAGTAGATTGATTGCTTTGATGGATCGAAATCAGAATTTTTCGGAAGAGTTAATGTTAACTAACAAGCGACATATGTTTCAGGCACATCCTTTATAAAAGGTCAAAGAAACACACCAATACAATACCATGAATAAATTTACTGTTGTGTACATTTGAATTTGTTTGTACGAAGGAAGGTTGCAAATCCGCTTTACACCATACATCACAATGCAAACAGATTCATTGTTTTAAGCTGTTGACTGAAATGCAACTGTCCGAATTCACAGTGAAACACGATAACATGTATCACAATGATAAATAACCAATATCTCACTGTGCTTCCTTCATCATGTGGTAAAATGGCTAAAATTAGGAGTCAGGATATTGGCGGAGCCATGCAGACTTATATATCGACCATATTGGACAAATCCGGTCATTTCTCAACAGATCCGATTTTGGATACACCTTACAGATTAGCACCAGATGGCGCTGTTCAGGCCAGTTGTAATACTTTATAAATGGGCAGCATACACAATCTATTGCATTCCACAAGAAAGATATTTGGAAGGGAGATAATTAAGGACAATCCAGATATCCATTTAGGGGAGATATTAAATTCCCTCATTTAATTGTTAACCTTGTTAGATAAATATACCAAGAATTCAAAAGGGACAAATCGTTACATAACACAGCAATATTGTGTTTTGTTTTGCATATGTTTTTTTTTTCATTCAAATCTAATATATTTTCAAGTACATGTTAATCTATATTGCGCTCGGTTCAATAGACTGGCGCGATAGGAGACACATATGTATCATTCCAACTAAGCCAATAATTTATTTGAAATTTATCATCATTAATTACAAGTAACCTCATTGTAGTACACAGGAAATGAATTTCCTCAGACTGTCTCTGGTCCGGAAAAGTCCCGGTTACCGATCCAAATTTTAAGATAACTATCGTCTTTTCCTACCAGATCCGATTTATTGATAAACTCAACAAATAGCCCTTAGTTATATTCTTCGCGTCGATAGAGAGGCCAATGGAGTAGCTCGGCTAGTTAAAATAAACCGTGCCCCTCCCTTTCTCCCCATTACGCCCAAACAGCTTTGTATTTGTAGAATTTGTTCCCAATTAAGAGCGGTTGTAAAATTATTTGCTACTTTGCTTGAGGTTTAACTTGGTACTTAAGGTTATTTCTCCCATATGACGGCGCTCCTGCCCAACGAATGGAAACAACCACCCTTGACATCTCCGGCAACAAGCACTGATAACTTGGGACAATTACAGACTCGCCACAATCATATCCGGTTTGTGTTGATGTTAACTCTTATGGCACCAGCGCAATCCATGAGCCTGAGAAGATGGTGGAATTTATCCATCAATATTCGCCAAAAATAAAAATTGACTTTAATATTTTCAGTAACACTGACAATAAGATTTCGACTGCAAATGTAGCGTTTTGTTCTTGTTCTTTAACCAATTATTTCATTCAGCCAGTAACTCTTTTGTTGGTCACTCGGTCGCCTTTTAGTCTCTGACTTTTATTGAGAGTCGAATAAAGCCGTTTTATAACGTTTCGTGGACAGCTTTATATTTCAACAACAAATCCGCCTCGTGTTGCTTCTGAATTAAAAAACATATGGAGTAAAGCAACCATACGTTTGTCGATTTAAGAAACTACTGATCAATAGCTTCCCGGGGACTTGAATGAATGAATATTGATGGCGTAATCTAAGCGAAGCAGGCAGGTAAAGAAAGTTATTCGTGCACGAATTGAGTAAATCCGGATTACTGTAATCCCCCGTGAATAACATTGGCGCAGAACGAATGAATAATATATTAACCACGTCTCCATTTTGGCATGGAAATATCCCTATCCTCGTTACTACCACAATGCGTGTCATGTCGTAAACAGATGTGTATCATTTTAGAAGCTATAGGTGAAACTGCGGAAATCTGTACATCAGGAAAAATAGTCTATGCAACGGTTTTTTTCTTAATCAGTATCACTATCTTACTCAACCGTATGGAAAGAGATTAGACCTACACTCTTAGGCAAAAATAGTTCTTTAGAAAAGTGGATGGTTCTATACGGAATTATTACGACCAAAACAGTTCTTTGATATAAACAAAAAGGGATAAATGCTTCGAGCAGTTGTTTTGAGGGTTCCATCAGAGCCAAAAGGGTTTCCACCAGGCTGAAGAACCATAAAGGGTTCCATTCGAGCCATGTTTTTGTCAGGGTGTAGCTAGACCTTTGCAATAAGTTTTACAGTGAGAAATGGGGCAATCAGAGGTTGATAAGAGCTATTTCTTTACAACAACACAACACACAGATTTACAGAGTAAACAATTATTAATCTGCATTAAAAAAGGAAACCAACTGTCAACAACATAGCTCAAGTGAAACACAATGGAACATCTAACGCTGCGTAAAGAAAATCAAGGAATAAGCTCTGATAACTGAACACTCTCGACCAAATGCATTGGTCCCAGTGTTGATGATGCAGCGACCTTCTCTGTTTACAACAAAACTTCAATTGACCTTAGGAACAGAGGGTACTGGTACGGCTATTATTTGATTTTTAATCTTTAACTCTTCCAACATATACTGATGTAAATCGTTTGCATGACTTTGGTTATACTATTTGATGGTCGTCTGACGAACGTGTCTAAAACGTAGATGACGTGCACCACACCAACTCCAGCCAGCATTATAAAAGGTTTATAGGTAGACAAGGTTTTGCACATAAATGAGAGACAAATCATGTTTCTAACAGAAGCAATGTATTCGATCTTTTTTTCCTGCATACAAGTGTTCCAAAATAACACAGACCAACTAGGACCTGGTCTTATCTTTCCGCCTTGTTGATTAGTCGCCGAAATACAAAATCATCAATATTTCACATGACAAATAAACGTGAAATATCAATAATTCCTGTTAAACTAATAATATGGTTTTTTTTTTGTTTGTATTTGAGACATAGTCAGTTTCTTAGCTCAACTGTTTGTACAGATCAAGCACTGTCCAGTGTGGAGTCTTTTATGACGTGCAACTTTTTTATGATGCACAGAGAAACAAGAATCGTAAATGTATATTGTAACATAAAAAACCTCCTCCATTCAAATAATTTATTTAAATGAAAAGATCACTGAATGTTTTGTTCTCTAAATCGCTGCTATATGGAGCAGCCATTTTAAACTGATGTCCATAGTCCTTGAATCTAATGCCAATGTCTGGTTATTCGTTTGATATTTCAATATTTTATCAGACGTCCAGTGAACACGGCTTTATGTATTGTTATTCTTATTGATTGTTATCGACATACTGTAAAATCCTAACAGTATTTTCGTTATTTTGGGATAACACTTTCTTAACCAAGAAAGTGTTACCCCAAAATAACGAAAGGACACAAAAATGATTCATTGCTTTCAGCTATGGGAGCTGTGTCACTCTCCTATCAGAGGGGTAGTAAATGTATGCTACCTAGACGCTAGCTGACTAACCTTCTATTTTTAGTAGAAGACCGGGTGGCTGAGTGGTCTAGGTAGCCTGCATTTACTGCTGCAGCGATTCAGTCGTGGGTTCTATTCCCAGACGGGTTTCAACCTACAAAAATTTCTGAACAGGTATATGTTCTAACTAAGAAAGTGTTATCCCAAAATAACTAAAATACTGTTAACTTTCACTTTCTAAAAACACAAAAATTATTCATTGCAATATCCTACTAAAATAAAGGAGAAAAGATTTTAATCATTCTTAACAACCCTTTAAAAGGCATGGGGACCCAAAAGTGGGGCTTAGTACACTTATTCTGTGGACAAATTCTTGCGCTATAGCAGCACGGTCGATATATATAACTGGATAATATTGTCAATCTGGCTTCACAGCCAAGAGAATATATTCTTCATTTATCAATAACTTTCGCGTTTAAAGATACCATGAAGCAGGCAATCGGGTGTGAAATCCAATCTCTCTCAACCGCTTGATGTTGGCAGTGAATATGATGTTGGCAGTGAATAGGACAGCTGTTATCGAACAGGTTGTCATTAAACTATTTTGCTAATATTGAATAAACCGAAAGGCCTATTAAGACTTAATGCGCGCCCTAGCTTTAACCACAAGAACGTTGGTCTATAGACGTACTCAATTAAATTTTATTAAACAAAGTGGATGTTTGGCTTTTATAGACGTATTTTAAAAGATAAATGACTTTATAAGGATGACGTCGGATATATAAAATAGTTTGAAATATAATACTTTCAGTAAAATTGACATTGATTTCAGCCTATTTTAGAGCAATATAACTCTAATTTATTTGTCGTATGTGTGGGCGATAAATGCCATTTTATATTGACTGCCCAACAGATATTGGTACTGATCATTTGATCTACCCGATTATTGGTAGTTTGTTATTTTGAAAGTGTTATTCCAAAATAACGAAAATACTGTTAATCTTCACTTTCTAAAAGACACAAAAAAAAATTCAATTCGTCTGGTGTTCAATCAAACAAATAAAGCCTGTCAACTTTGGTAGTTGTTATATAGATTCTGTTCTCGAACCATCTTGAGTCAACATAAACTGCTCTCCACTTCATATATTCCAAGATTTAGATAAAAAATTATGTTCAAGCAAGTATTTAGATGAGAAGTTAATACGCTTGAATTTTTGTACCAAGGAGTATTGCTATGCATTCATGTGGACTAATCATCTTGTTTACATGCATCCACCTATTTGCATCTTTATTCCATATCGATTGTGTGTTTAGTCGTGCGATTGCACACAAAGCTCAAATATTTAAAGAATTACATAATTATGCTTTGTTTCATTAATACAATGTATTAGGTAATTTCGCTTCTTCATAACTTCACTACCTTCCATCACAACTTCGATTCTTCGCAACTTCGCTTCTATTGATCGCAATCGTCGCCTTTTTGAAGCTTAGCGATTTCGCTTATTCACCATTATAGACATGGGTATATGGTTTTATAATATGACTGGCCGCAATAATATTAGGAGAGACCCCGAGTGTAGATTGTAGAATCAATATGTAAAAGTACAATTACGCAACGCATGCACCAACGAAGCCTTTGTTTTAAAGCCCTAATTAAACATTATATACAAGCCATCACTTCTCATTAATCAATATCCTTTTAAGCGTCAGAAACTGTGGTGTATGCTCTTTCCTGTTGAAAGCTCGTATAGATGAAGTAACCAGGACATCTGCACGTAATTCCTTACATTACACTGACTATAGGCCTGGATTGGCCAGTTAACCGACACGTTTTGATGATCAAACAGAAACCGATTAAGTTGACAGTGATCCGATTTAATAGTGAGTGTACAGCCCACCAACCGCAATTGTTGAACGCTGGACAATACCTGAGGCACAATACAGCTGTTGTTGATTGCTTATTTGTTTGGAGTTAACTTTTCAATTCCCATTTATTCTCCTTTGACAATAGTAGTAATCAATAATTATTTTACTATAACAAACAGATTTGTATTGATTTCATCTTCTGGATTTATTGACAAACAAATTGAAAATCCATAAAGTGTTGTTTGTCATGTTATCATTCCAGCTTCTAAATGCCTCAAACAAGGCATTAACATAACTTAGAAAAATAAAAATTATTATTGAAGAATTTTCAAACTCCATTTCTCCATGGAGTTGTCTTAAACATGTGTTACAAGGCAACTTGATTAGAGCTCTGCTGTGGATATTAAAAGTCCAATAGCTTTCTGTGGGTCATTTGTCAAAATGAGACAGGAGAGTTTTCCAGTTTATTTCATTGATCTGGTTGGGTTTGACACATTTTGTTAAAATAATTTAGCACTTAGATATTCCTTAGGAGATTTCAATTTTATTAAATTGGGAGCATTGGGCTTGACGTATATTAAGTCCAATCCTAGACTCGTCTTACACTTTTACTTTGCTAAACAATGAGCGAAGAACAGGGCATAATAATTACTAGGAGAGAAATTTATATAAAGGTAGAATGACACCACTATTCACTAATGAATATACCTCGATAATATACCTAGTTTTTAGTATCAATAGCAACTTTAATGCAGTGAAAAAAAATGTTTTGATATTATCTGGTATAGTTGTGACATCTCCATGTAATAACATATTAACAATACCAACTCGAGATTAAGATCTATTGAGAATTTCGTATCTGAGAGTTTATCTAGATTTGTCGTTTTTTGTTAAACGACATGGCTGTATCAGTTTGTAAATAATAATACTGTATGACTTATGTCAACAGCATATTGATTAGCATACACTGATGGAAATAATGGTTAAGGGCTCTTTATAAAATGGGAAGGTTAAAAAAGGAGCCATAAGGACAAAAAACGGTTCTTTAATACGATAGAGAGAAAACATAGAACAGTTTCTGCGAGGGTTCCATACAGAACCAAAAAGAGTTCCACCAGAGACATAACTGACGAACCTTTCGGTCGCTGTACTGTATACAATAGACAGCGTACTGAAAATAGTCACTTGTTGCATTATCACGTCTGCAGCACATTTTGCAGTTGAAGACGAACGATTATCAAAAATATTATCATTTATTGATCTACATGAACATCCATTTAGTAAACGACACAACGTAATATATCCGCATGAGTACACACGTTATACCATAGGCATGCATTTATGAGTTTGAAGTAAACAGATGGTTAACTTTCTAATGAATTTGAATCTGATTGATATTTGAATTTATAATGATGGACGTTAAATTGTTTTATTGTTGTTAAAATTGTTTTTGGAAAAAATGGAGTCCTTTATTAACAATAGTTAGAATCAGAAAATATCATATCTTTTCGGATATGGATATCTTTTCATGGTCAGAGCCTATTCGTACCGAAACTATTTGCCTTCTACGACTTCAGAATATTGTTTTATTGTTATGTATTCCTTTATGGCACTAAACGAAAAGCAGATCGGCTGACACAGAATGGACACAATATCGTATAATGGAGTCATTCAGCGGTCAGGCAATGCTGGGTAATAATGTATAAATATATTAAAGCCAACTGTGGTGAGCTGCGGAATATGGATATTTCTGCTATACATTTGACGCTTCTTAGAGAATGATATCAGCTGCCAGTCTTCAGGAATTTTGGAAGAATACAGACCGGAATCCGATCCATGAATCTTCATGACTTGATCAAGAATGACAGGGCTGCTGTACCATTACACCTTTTAATATGGTTCATGTCCTGGGTCAATGTGACTAGACTAGCACTCTAGCAATCTGTAACGATACACATTCGTTTCATTAAGGCCAAAGTTTTGAATGTTTGGTAGCGAATTCAAACTATATTAGCAGATATATTGCACATAAGACTTAGTAATTGAAATGATAAATGTAGTTGTCAACAAACACCACATGTATCGAGGCCAATTCATTAAACTGACTACGGCCTGGGGCAAATTTAGTTACAACGTTTAATTAATGTGACGTGCATCCCACAATTATTCAACGTCATCAGGATATGCTCTTACTAGTCGGTCCGCAAGGAAACTTGGCATAAACCTTTCTTTATGGTGACATGTGTTCAGCTCCCGCTCCTTATAGTGCAGCCGTACTTGTTATAGACATAGAGACTGATAATATTTGTCTCGCGCAGACCAGATGTCTGGATGTATTGACAAATGACAAAGGAAATCCTTATCTTTAGCTTTATTGCTATATACCTCACGGGCTAATCAGTTTCTAAATCGAAACCCCTGACGAATCAATATCCTTTTGTCCAAGTGCAGAAGTCGTATATACCGTTTACTGCTTGCAGTTCGTAAATGTTTGTTTGTTTGATTGGTGTTTAACGTCGTACTCAAGGGTATTTCACTTATATGACGACGGATTGTCCATTTCAC